>JABUQX010054697.1:0-10000 GCA_015478945.1 Trachelipus rathkii
AGTGTGCGTGTGTAATAAATTATGATGTTGTGTGTGAGTGTGGTGTGTTAGTGTGTAGTGTGTGTGTTGTAAATAGTGGTAGCGAAGTGTAAGTAATCTGTGTGTTAGTATGATATTTATGTGTTGCGTTAGGTAAGATAAATATATGTAGTGAGTGTAAGTAAAATATCCTTAGTGAGTGTGAGTGGGTAATATGATAAATGTAGTGTCTATTGAGGATTAAATATTGATAGTGTCTATAAGTTGAATGTGTGTATATAATAAGTGTATCATAGTGATATAGTGTGTATATAAGTATCATAGTGTAATTAGTGATAGTATATAAGTGTTTATAAGTGTGTATGTGTGTGACGCATGTGTTAATAAGTTATGATAATGCTAATAAGTGTGTATCTTATGGGTAAATGTATTAAGTGATCATAGTGTGAGAATAGTTATGTATATTAATGATGTCATATGTAGATTAGTGTAGTGTATCAAGTGTAATATGTTTGTGGATGTGTGCTGTGTGTGTGTGTGTGTGTGTGTGTGTGTGTGTGTGCTGTACGCACGCTTCACTAGTATATGTGTAGTAGTGTGTTCTAAAATATAAATAACTAATAGCATTGAAGTTAAATAAACACTAATAGTATATAATAAAAAATAATAAATGAATAAATAATAAAAATAATATAATAAAAATAATATTAATATTAATAATAAATTAATAATATATTAAAATTAAATAAAATTAAATAAAGTATTATAATAATAGAAATATAAAATCGAATTTAATAATGTTAATAAGTATATGAGTTAAAGCAGTAAGCTAGAAAGTTAAAACAGTAAAGTCAAAAAATAGTATCAAAGAGTAAAGCAGAAAGATTTAATATAAGGTGACAGTAAAACAATTGAGATTAATAAAAGCGTAAATACAAAATATAGTTAATAATAAGCTAAGTAAAAAGCATATTGATAAATCACAATAGAATTAACTTTAATCCCCCCTCATTTAGGGTGTTAGGTAACACCTCTATTGATTATACTGATTTTACTGACTTTTAAAGGTGAGTTATGTATATATTAGTTAATCGAATTAATGTGAGTTAATAAACAGTATAAAACATTAAATGAGTTAATAGCAGTTAAAACTGTATGTTAAAGCAGTAAATAACATGAGTTAAAGCAGTAAAGCAGTAAAACAAAAGGCATGACTATAAATATACCCCCTCTAAGGTGTTAGGTAACAACCTACTAATTTGATTTACACTGTAATTATTATCATGTGATTTTAATGATAGTATATATGTATTATTACTATAATAATTGAGTTAAAGCAGTAAAAACATATGATGAGTTAAACAGTAAAACATATAGTAAAGCATAAAGGTCAGTTAAAACATAAAGATACTAATTATACCCCCTATAGGTTTTTTTTTTGGGTGATGGGAGTTTTATAGGTATTTTAATATTAACAACCTATATATCTATTGATTTATTACATGATTACTGTGACTCTATAATAATAGGTATTAATGTATAATAATAAGTTAATAAATATGTGAAGTTAAATAAGCAGTAAAAATTAAGTTATTAAACAGTAAAAACATAAGTTATAAAGCAGTTAAATATTAATACAGTGAAACAAAAGGCATATAGCTAAATACCATCCCATAGATGTTTGTTAAAGGACAAAACACAGTATTATAATATTCAATAGGTAGATTTAACGATTTTACTGCTTTAAAGGTCTGTAAAGTATAGTTTTTAATTATATAAAACTAGTTTAATGTGCCTAAAATTGAGGATATGGGTACACTTAAATATTACCATGGAAGAACTTATATGTATATCTAAAAAGTGAGTTGTTCGATTGATGTTATTACTACCATGTGTAATAATAATATTGTAATGTATAGTTAGTTTAACGTGTCTATTAGGTGAAGTATGTAAGTATCATAATATTAAGTGAATATGTGATGTGTTATATAAAAGTATGTATAACGTGGGTGTTGTATGTGTGTAGTGTGTGGTGTTTTGTTCTGACCGCTTGTGTGATAGTGTAAATGTAAGTGTCTATGGGCAATGTAAGTGTCATAGTTGCAATTGATGTGTATTAATATGATGTTCAATAGTGATAATAATAGTGTTGATAATTAAGTATGTCACTATATATATATATATAATATATATAGTAGATAAACTGTGTTAGTATGCTGCTAGTTGATAATGTGTTATGTGTGTGTGTGTAATATATATAAAGTTAATTCCATCCTAACATTACATAAAATGTTAAATGAAAGTGATATTATTGTTTATATAAAATGTTAAGCTTGTGTGTATGTGTAAATAATAAATAACATATTTGAAAAATAAATAAATATTAAATATTTATAACATATTTATATAATTGTCGCTTCCTTAGCCTCGAAATAAATTCTGTTTCCCGTATTTTTTGCATTGTCTCAGTGCATTGAATTGTCTGTGGTTCTGGGATCGGAGTCGTTGAGCCTGTGTGGTTTGGTGTTTGTGTGTGAGTGTGATTTTCAAGATTTTTTTGTTGCGTAGTGCTAATTTACCTGTGCATCGGAATCGAAAATATGTTCCTGGTTTTGTTAGAATGAGCAACTCTGCATACAGGGTATTGTCTTGCGCTAACAACTGTTAACTCTTTTTCTTTGTTTTCATATGCTCCTAGGATAGTACCGCGGAAGCCTATGCATCAACAAAGGCTATTCCGTCGCCTCCTCAGCGAAGAGAGCGAAGAGGACAGACGTGCACGTGCTTCTAGGCTAGCCAGCGTAGCCAGTAGGATAGGTGTAACGGAGCCTTATAAGGGTGAGCGAAAGTGAACGGCTCGATTACCTGCACGAGGACGCTCCAGTGAGTATCTCACTTGGCTTATAAACTTTAACAGTTTAAATGAGTTATTTATAGCTTGAGGTTTAATAATGGCACCTTTAGGATAGGAATAGGCATAATTAATAATAATAGTTGAGAGATCTGATGCCTTTGTGTCTATTAGTGGTTACCTGGTTATGTTAAGCTAGCGTCAGGGTAGGTGGCAGGTTTTAGGCCTAGTTGTAGGCTGGGTATGAGGGTATCCGGCAAGGGTCAAATGTCGAAATATCCATGGTCAAACAAGGTTAATATATATACTATATATTTAAATATATATAATATATATATTATATTTATAATATATATATATATTATATATTATATATATATACCGACTTGAGAGTATACCTCATAATCTACTTGATCATTGATATGTATACCTCCTTCATCTATTCCAGGGTATGGTTTGGCACTTTCGGTTTTCTATCAGAAATTTATATAAATCATGTACTTAGTTACGTATGAGATAAAAATGGGTTTCCACGAAGGTGACCTCACCATAATGAACTTTAGTATATAGTATTTTTACTTTAATTTTATCTTCTCAATGAATGAGTATATTTACCTATAAAGGGATTAGGTAAAGCCAAGATCCACATTTTGGAAAACCTTCTTCGGATAACTCTCTCTCGTCTCTCCCGGTCGGCACAGGTGTTTTTCCTGGTCTTCTCAACGTGGAACACTAACATGCCATACCAAGTTTCCAAGATGGAAGGTTAAATGAACAGTGAAATCCAGTCAATCTCGCAAGCTTCTTCATCTTCTCTCCATCTCTCTCTCTCTCTCTCTCTCTCCTCTCGTTGTAATATATAATATAATATATATATAATTAATATATATATATTATAGTATATATATATACTATATATATATAGTATATATATATATATATATATATATATTTAATATATAATAAATTGGGCCTATATATAAAATGCAAATTGATATAAAATTTCCAGATTTAATTTTAGAAAAGTATGGAAATAGCTATTTTCCAACTTTTTGCTCGTATGGAATAATAATGTATTTATATATAGGTTACATTGTTTATAATTTATAAAGGAGCATTCAGACGAAGAGCCATTAGTTTTAAGTCAATATACACTGCCATAAGAGGCTACGGGTATCGAAGTTCCAGTTTTCACTGATCAGTGTCATTGAGAGAGAATCACTTTTTTAAATTCCCACAATTCCTTTGTTCATTCTTGGGATGGGATGATTCCCATCAGAAGATAGAAGATGTGATGGCGTGCCGGCTAATGCAATATCACATTCAGCTCGCAAGCGTCTGTGCAATATACAATGGCTAAAGTAGTAGATAATAAAATGACATATGTAGGGCGACCAATTCTTAAAGTAAGTGTCCCCAAGGGGTCTCAGGAATAACCGTGAAACCTACACAGACAGAGTACAAAGAGCAACTCTATATGATATATATATAGTAATTAACTGACATCTATGTCATATAATATATATATAGCTATATTATTATTTATATATAATGATATATATATATATAAATATATATATACTATATATATCTATATATAGTGAATAAGCAAAATTTGAAAATAGATTCAATGAAATTTATGGTATAGGGGAATAGGAAGACCTTCTTGGAGAGCACAGACAGATAAAGCAGTCACGGTGAATGGAATGGGTATAGAGATACGGTGAATGAAACGGGTAGGAGGGAAGGACTGGAATGATGAGGGTGTGTGTGTGTGTATATGGTTCTTGTGCGTGGTTCTTTGCTACGAATGCGACGGACTCCGCGGAACTTGTTAAAAAACGCTGACGATTAAAACGCGACAGACGCGATGACTCGCGACGATTAAAGCGCGAATGATGGAAGACGATGAAAATTTGCGAATTCATCCCGACGAACGCGACGATGTGAAAATTATGACGATGATTAACAAAACGCTTTAATAAAACAAAATGGCGGACGCAAGTCAACAAGGTTTATTACATTAAAAAAAAAAATACAAAAAAAAAATAAATAAAAAAAAAAAATAAATAAATGTAAAAAAAAAAAAATAAATAAATAAAAACTAAAATAAGAAATAAAATAAAAACTAAATAAAATAAATAAATATTAAATAAAAAAAAAAAAAAACACCCATGAAGGAAGCTGAGTAAAAAATTGGGCCCAAAAAAGTTCAAGGTTCAGGTAAAAAATACCGTTGGCAAATGAAACAGCGGTCAGTCCAACGGTCAAAGGGGGCGGGGAGCTACGGTGTCCCAAAATGCCTCAGGAGGTATCCTGGCTGGGCGGCTCTGGCGGCCGGGACATCGTTCTCATACCAAAATGACTCCATACTATTCGGGCTCTCTTAACATTTATTCCGCCCTAGGCAAAAAAAAATTCACCTATAGCATATATAAAATTATATATATAATCAGAGGCGACTCCTGCAGCTCGTGCACTCGTGCTCTGTCGAACGAGTGACATTTTAGAAACTACTATTTTTGCAAATTCATAATGTTACGATTGTTACGATAATATTCTCTTTTTTTTTTTTTTTTTTGCTCAAGTTGTCCAATAAATGAAATTATTACATAAAAATAAAGGATTAATGAAAATTGAAAGAAAATGGAAGAAGCCCTATTAAATAAGCGCTTTTAACCACATTAAAAAATAGGACTAATCCGTGCCCAAAGCTATTGGCGGATATAATATTTAGGAATTTAGAGAATAAAATTATTTATAAATACTATGTTTATAAATAAAAATGTTCAAATACTAAACATAATAAATAATATTTTATAACAATAAAATATCTTCCTTACCAAATAAAATAATAGAAATATTACTAAAATATTTTATAAAATATAAAGAAAAAATAAAAAAGATAACTTGAAATATTATTTAAAATTAAAGTTTAGCCATAGAATTAACAGTCAGAAACGGTTCAACATCAGAAAAAATTATTTAATTTGACCAACTTCAAGTATTTATTATATATATAAGTAGTATATATATATATATATATATATATATATATTATATATATATATATATATATTATATATATATATATATATATATATATATATTATATATATATTATATATAATATATATATATATATATAGTATATATATATATATATATATGATATATATATTTAAATATAAAGTAATATATTAAATATTATATATTATATATATATATATATTATATTATATATATATATATATTATATATATATATATATATAATATAGTACAATAATTATTATATATATATATATATATATATAATATATATATATATATAATATATATTATATATATTATATATATATATTTATATTATATAATAATATAAGGAGAGCGAGAGAGAGAGAGAGAGAGAGAAGGAGAGAGAAGGAGAGAGAAAAAGTTCTGGAGTCGCCACTGATACATATATACATATATATATGTATATATATATATATATATATATATATATATATATAATATATATATTATATATATATATATATATATATATATATATATATATTATAATAGTTATTTTTTAATTTCCTTTTTTTACTGTCGTTGTCTGCCGCGTTCTAGCCACCTAGGGCGCCCTCATATTCTGCCGCCTAGGCAAATTTGCCTAAGTTTGCCTAGCGGTTAAGAGGGCCCTGTATATTATATATATATAATATATATATATATATATTGATTTATATATATATATATAATTATATAATATATAACTATATATATATATTATATATATATATACTATATATATATATATAGTTGCGGTTCGAGGCAAGGACCTGGGCAATCGCCCGGGCCCCCGCGCCTTGTAAGGGCTCGTCTCATGAGAGGCTAACAGATTTAACGCCCCATATCGCATGCGCTGCACAATATATAATATATATATAGTATATATATATATATATATTATATATATATATATATATATATATATATATATATATATTATATTATATAATTATATATACTATATCAGTGCGGTTTTTCGGGGTAGGGCAGAGTAGGCACGCCTACTCTGCCTTAGTGAACAAAAAAAATATTAAAAAGTCAGCGTATATATATATATTATATATAATATATATATATATTATATATATATATATATATATATATAATATATATATATATATAATATATATTATTAAATATATATAATTTATATATAATATATATTAACTATATATATATACATTTTCGTTCGAGGGCCAACCTGTTGAGCGGCCTCTCAAATTTCAACTCGATTTCCTTTTTTAATATTAGCGATCAGGGGCAACTATTACTTTCGAGTTAACAAAAATAATCTCCGTTTCTTTAGCTCTAGGCAACTTTGTATTTGCCTTCTGACTCTTGTAGCAGTCATGTTTTTTTAAATCCCAATTTACAATTACATTATGCAAGACATAATAATAACATAATGATATTAATTAACCTACTTAGCTTAATTTTTATGCTAACGTTGATCATCTCTTATACCGACTTATTTAATTTATATTTATAATAGTCATTTGCTCATTCTTGCAATCAGAGCTGCCAGACTCGCTTGATGAGTCAGTCTTCTAGGCTACCTATTATAAATTTGCCTCGGCAGACTAAGTTGTATTTTGCTGTTATTAATGATGTATCTTGTGGAGTTATAATAATAACGTTTTACATATTATTTATTAAATATTAATTATTATGATTTTGTTGTGTTTTTTAATAAATGGGAGCTGTTCGATATATTAAATACGGTATATTTGGATTCGTAATTCGATTTTAAGGTTTTCATTAAAAATGCTAATTCTTCCTGAGTGTTGTAGGGCCATATTAAATTCAAACAATGTAAGAATATGTGAAAACAGTGAGTGATTTTTATATATGAAACCAATCAAAAAGGGAAGAAATTTGATCTTCTTTAATAAATAAATGTAGTACAAAAATCAATATATATATAGTTATTATATATATTTATATATATATAATAATTAATATATTATTAATATTATATATATATATATATATATAATATTATTATTATATAATAATATATTTATATATATATGTGCCCCTTCTTATAGGCGGATACATCAACGATAATCCAATTCCCTCCCAAACATTGGTTAATCAGATACGGAAGTAATGGAAGGAATCGGCATGTTCAGTTCTGCGTTTCAACTCTGGCGTATAATTGGGAAGCCCCATAGGAAGAAATCGCATGGCGTTAAGTCCGGGGAACCGGGGGGGCAGATTATTAGAAGCTTCGTCCGTATGGACCATTAATGACCAACCAACGATCTGGGAGTGAGCGTCAAGCCCGGGCCTTCGCCCTATGTGATCAATGTTGGAGGGCTCCATCTTGCTGGCCATATAAAGTTTACGCTTCATCCTCTAATATGTGTGAAAAGAGCCATTATGTAACATATCGAGATAACGGCGACCCTGTTTAAGTGCTTCTGCGAAAAAGAAAGTTCCGTAGACCTGGCGTCGGGATATGGCGCGAAAAGTTAACCTTTGGGGATATCACGTTCGTGTTCTACAAGTTCATGCGCGGATTTTCAGACCCCCAGATACGAACATTATGGGCAATTCACCTTACCCCTGATATGAAAGGTGGACTCATCGCTAAAGCAACTATATCGACTAGAAGGTCATTGCTCGAACTAAACACTGCAGCGGCAAAGGTAAAGCCGTAGAGCCTAGTCCGTCGAGCTTTATAAGCGATGACAAACTGCAATCGGTATGCCACTTTACGCCATGTGTAAACTTCTTAAACCTTCCACACCGTCCCGTATTTTGTGACCACCTTCAATTCGTGCTTGCTCTCCGAAGGATTTCTTAGGACTATGAAGAAAGGCGTAGGTCCCTGATACGGTCACATTATGTACAAGTCACTTTGGGCCGTCCTGTACTTTTGCCTTTAAAAAGACATCCATTAGTTGCAATTTGCCATACCATCGGCGAATGTTTTTGCACATGGAGGATCACACTTGGAACCGTAAACGAAACGCACGTTGAATCGTAATTAAAGATTCCACTTAGCAAATTATAGAACACAGAAAGCTTAACGCCTCAGGACTTCGCCATTGTCATTATGTGGCGCACGCACTAAAGAAGACTACATCTGAATGCGCTCATGCGTATGTCGGCCTATCAGGAACTCGTTCTGGCGCAAGTGCATATTCGAAACTAATGTCAACTTACCTCACTTTGATGTATGATATGAAATGGATATTGTATATTATGCTTGTTATAATAAAGCATTGAAACTGGAAAATTCTTTTACGGACACCCGGTATTTGAGGTATGAATTAATATGTATTTACACTTTGGAGTATTCTTCGGGCAAGCGGCAAAGCACTGCTATAGGTCAAAAGCTAATAATATTGTCTGAATAAGCTTAATATCATTATTAATTTTGTTAGGATATATATATATATAAAAGAAAATTAACAACAATTATGTACTAAACTACATATTGTGAAAGACGGGTTAACGTTAACAGATTAACGTAACTTCCGCTACAATTCTAACGAAACGCTTTAATGATTAACGTCGTTAATATTTTTTGTTAACGATTAAAATAAACGACGTTAACTTTCTCATTAACGTTGCCCTCTCTTGTTATTATATATATATATATATTATATATATATATATATATATATAAATATTATATATATTATATATATATATCATATATATATATATTATATATTATATATAATATATATATATAAATATATATATATATGAATTAGGTTAGGTTTAGGTTAGGTTGAGGTTAGGTTAGGTTAACCCTAAGGAAAAAATTTCATTTCGAAAAAAAAAAAAGATTTGGTAAACCCTTAAAAAATCATTTTTCTTTTTACGTTTGACCGCTCAACAACCATAACTTTGCTTACATTTTATTCAACATAAGGTCCTCACAAACTAAGTATCCAAAAACAAGCAATAAATTTTTTTTATTTCTGCTTTATAGTTTTCATTTCGCCCTAAAAATGTTTAATTTTATTGAACTTAGTTTAGGTAAATTACTAATTTACATATCTTCTGAGTGCCGTTAATAACTTTTATCATTATAATATATATATATATATTATATATATTATAATTATATATATTATATATATATATAAATATA
>JABUQX010054697.1:20000-30000 GCA_015478945.1 Trachelipus rathkii
AATTATTTAGGTAAGCATAAATTATTTTACTCACAGCTTCTAAAGTAGTACTGTGAACTCCAATTCTTTCCATCCCCAAAACAGCGAAAGCATGGCCATGTAAGTGGAACGGATGATTGGCCCAATAAATAGCACCTGAAATAGATCAAAACCATTAATTATTAATTACTTCTATAAATTAATTTTATGGTTATTAAATGAAGTTTCATCAAGGTTAATAATGATTTACTAACATATTCTTTAGATTCATGATTTGATCTGTGTCTTTAGATACTGAGACGATATGGGTTCCACTGCCAGTTTAAGACTTTAAAGTTAGATAAACAAATATTTTTGACAGTTTAAAGCTTTGAAATTAGGTAGTCAATTTTTTTTTTACGGTTGGGGTTTGAATTTATATCTTTAAGAAATGTTCCTATATATTTTATAAATTTTTATATTTTATAAAATTCAGCGCTATACCCCTGGTGAATTTAAGCTAGGGAACGGATATAAGATGGATTTCATAATAAGTAGGGAATTCTATTAAACTTACTAAAATTATTATTATTATTATTATTATTATTATTATTATTATTATTATTATTATTATTATTATTATTATTATTATTATTATTATTATTATTACCTATATCAACTAATATGATCTCAACAAGGCTTCCAAATTCTACATGATATGTGTGAGTGCAGTGACAGAAGTTTTCGCTGCAGTTCGTCAAGGAGCTCTGGTTGCAAAATAATGTTTTGTCCACTTCTTCTGGTTGTGATAGAGGAGGAACATTTGGCAACTTAAATGTTATGTTATTCATTTGTGGCATGAAAAGTCTAAGTTTTCTCTTTACTGAAAAAATAAGACATAAATCCGTTTCAAGTTTTTGCAAGCGTTTTAAGAAATATAGTTTCAATTTTATACCATTTCTTAGCTATAAAACATAAAATTCTTTAAAATTGCTTGGCTATAAGATAAGTCTCGCTAATGATGGAGAAAAATGCGTTCTAATTATATTAATGCATTACCTCCGAAGAAGGGATAGAAATCTTTGTGGTGAACCCAACCGTCATTTCTTGGGTAAAAGTCAGATTCCAGATAAATTTTGTGATCAGGTTCTCTAGCATAAGCAGAAGTCTCCTCAAAATGGTCTTTGTTTCTGATATCCGCGGCAGTGTAAAAAGTCGTTAGATCTCCAGGGCCCTCATTCAGAGTATTTAATTGCTTTAATGATATAAGAGGTAATAATAAACATGGAAAATAAACTGAGTGTTTTAATAAATTGTGAAAAGGCATTTAATTATAGTAAGTAATATTTTACATATATTATTATAATTAAAGGAGTGTAAATTATTACAGAAGGAATAAACCATACGAAAAATATTATTACACGTTGATTAATTTCTTTAATTTATTTATTTAAAATAAATAGATGTCAACTGATTTAGCCAATGTTTAAAGTCACATGATTAAGAATTACATATATTTTCAGGTAGGATATTAAATCTGGAATATTATGTAATATATATATATATATATAATATATATATATATATATATATATATATATATATATATATATATATATATATAATATATATATATATATATTAAATTTAAAGTATTTGTAATAAAAATATTTAAAATAATTTGACGGTTGGCTTGAAAATTATAAATTACTCACCAGTCCATTTCTTTTCGTAAAAGCATAATTGATATCTTGTGGTTTATTGGGAAATCCTTCTTGACCTTCATATCTTAATACAGCAATCTGGACGTTTTTATTTAAGAGTTATAAAGATATTGAAAATAATTATAAAATTTTTATTGGTAATAGTTGAGTTTACCGATTCTAAAAAAAATCGAATCATTTTTAAAAAATCGATATATTTTTTAAAAAATCGAAATATTTTTTAAATCAAATCGATGTTTTGATATTACTATGAAGCAACGTTGCCACGTGTTGTTAGTAAAAAATTGCCAAAATTACGATATTTTTAAAAGCAACGTTATTCGTTGTTTTCATATACTATTTCTTTTTACCTTTGAAAATCAGTAAGGTTATGATAAGTTTTGTTAAGTAAACACAGATTTACTGTGTATACTTAACAAAACTTATTATAACCTAAACTTATTGGGTCCTAAACCGAATTTAAACATTAAAAAAAATCGGTAGATAGATTAAATTTATATATGAGAGAGGTTTGGCACGCTTTTTTAGTACTCTTACATGGGGACGAAAGATATAAAAAAAACGATTATTGGAAAAAATATCGATTTTTCGTCAGAATCCGCTATACTCAACTATTTCTCTTCTAATTTATTTAAAGCACTTTTCAAAAAGAGTTTAAAGAAGCCCCATAAAATTAGCATTTCTAATCGCAACTTCAGTTGAGTCCAAAAAAAAAACTCTGCTGCAATTAATAATTATCAAAACAAATAATTCCATTGATTTTTTTAAAACAAATTGAAAGAAAATATTATGTTAAAAAAGTAATGCAATAAAATTGCGTATACTGTAAATAAATTATTTAAAATAATTTCAAATTACAGAGATAATATATAGTATACTCGATCATATTCCTTTCTTTGCTATCGTATGATTTTTAGTTATCATTAGTTCAGTAACCTACATTTTAACTAATTTTTAATAACTAAAATTTAAAGTATTAAACTTTTGAGGTGAATGTCCTAAGTTTTATATAAAAAAAAATAATAATAAAAATTCCCCGTTAGATTAATGTGCAGAGGGTAAATTAAAAAAGTTTTATAACTTAAAAAAAAAATAATAATAATAATAAAAAAAATCCCCCCATTAGATTAAGTTGAAGAGGGTAAATTATTACATGAAAAAAATTGTAATGAAAAAGAACATTTATATAATTACTTGGTAGACTGATAAATAATTTTCATCGCAAGCCAAGAGTCCTCGGAATTTGACCCAATAAACGCCTGGTTTTTGGTTCGCTTTGATAACGAAATCCCAACGTTCTCCCCCGTATATTACCAATGTATCAACTGTGAAATAATAAATATAATAATAATAATAATAATAATAATAATAATAATAATAATAAATAATAATTAATAATAATAATAATAATAATAATAATAATAATAATAATAATAATAATAATAATAATAATAATAATAATAATAATAATTAATGTGTTTATTTTCAAATAATAATAGGTATAATTTTAATTAATAATAATTTAATATAATACATAGCAAACATTAGTCAATTGGTAATAATAAAATATTATGATTGAAATATATATTATATAGAGTAATATGCTAACTTTTTCTTATATGATAGCAAATTCGTATAATTATATTAACATTAAATCTTATTATTTAATTAATTAATAATAACTATTTAACTAATAATAACAATGTAATTAATAATAATCGTCGTTAGAGTTTTCAAAGTAATAAATGTAACAATCATTCGTGAAAACAGACATCATATATTAATAATTAATATATGAGAAGTAATTACCACAATTAATTTCTTTTTCTCATAGATTTATTAGCTGGACAGTATACCCTCTACTCAAAGTGACGAACGTGAAAAAAGAAAAAGACATAAACTGAATATAATATGTTATTTAACATAATTCTATTCACCTACTTACCACCCTCTCCTACTCACTATATTTATCTAGGCATAATATTATAATATCCTACATATTATATTATCAGATATATACCCTATATTCATATATTTATAATATATCATATTATTTATACTATATAATACTACTATAATATATATCCTCATCACCTCACAAACTAATAAAAATCTATTTACACAATCCTCAGCAACAATACTATCATATATTTATATATAATATATATACCTTCTAGTGGCTCGATATTTCTTCCATCTGATGATATAATAAGTAGGGTGTGGTTGTCCACTGATATTTCAATTGGGCAATTTTGGACAATGTTACTTATGGACTGGAAACGATATTGAGAACCCTGAAATTTGTATATACAGATGTATAAAATTGTCTCAATCTATAATTATATAATAACATCCCTGGCAAAGATCAGTTCATTTTTAACTTATTATTATTATTAAATTATTATTATGTCTTATTATTATTATATTATTATTATTATTATTATTATTAATATTATTAATTATTATTATTATTGATCAATGTTATTATGACCGGATAACGAGTATTGAGAACCCTAAATTTATATATATGTATAAAATTGTTCAAATAATTATAATAAATCTGGAAAATAATTATTATTATTATTATTATTATTATTATTATTATTATTATTATTATTATTATTATTATTATTATTATTATTATTATTATTATTATTATTATTATTAATTTATTTGTTTCTTACATGAAAACTGCTTTTCGATTATACATTTATTTATTTTTTATCGTGTATTTATTGATAAAAAATGAAAGAAAAAATGCTAAAAAATACTGAAAACAAATATTCATGTTAGATCAAGAAAGGAATATTTCCAATACACCTCTAACGAAGATATGCTAAATGTTGAAATATTTCCATATTCCTGACACCTATTGGCTACGGTAACATACTGGAAAATATTGTCTTACGTATTGGTACACTATTATGATGCAAGAAAGATTATACGAAAATTTTTACTAACTCCTTGATCTTAATTCATCAATCACTTTCTTTACACTATTACAAGGCAGTCAGTAAAACCTGTTCAGACGGCACATCCGGTAGGAAACTACAATATACCCCAATTCAACTCGAGATATCCAAAATTTAAGGAATAATTCTATAATTCGGATACCCCCTTCCATTTAAGACACAATTTACTTATTAGAGGCTTACCGGTTTTACCCTGTATTCATATATTGGGGCATAGGCGCTTTTCTTATTCCCCTACCACCTCTAATCCCCCGGCCCCACTCTCTTCCCTCCCCTTCACTATCTCCACCTCATACCCATGTTACTCTGGCATCCTACACTCCACATCCCACAACCACGTTACACTTCATTCCCCACCCACACCCTCCTCCATCCTCTCCCCACCCGCATCCTCCCCTTCGCTCCTACTACACCTTCTCCCCCGCCCCACCCCCCCCCCACCCACACCTTTCACTCCACCCCCCACCTCGCTCACCTCTAACATAACTCAATATCTACGGATACGTAACTCGCCTACGCTAACTACATCGTATGTAAGCATCATTTGTCCATACCAGCGCTCAACATGTTTCTACTGCATGCGAAGTTATTACTTAATCACTACAGCTTTCCTAGTATACTCTCAAATAACACTCTGACGACCGACCCATCTACAAATTAGCGGAATTATATAGTAAACATTTTGTTATTATTATTATTATTATTATTATTATTATTATTATTATTATTATTATTATTATTATTATTATTATTATTATTATTATTATTATTATTATTATTATTTATTATTATTATTATTATTGTGTATTATTATTATTAATTATTGATTATTAATTATTATTATTATTATTATTATTATTATTATTATTATTATTAATTATTATTATTATTGTTATGTTTATTGTTATTATTATTATTATTATTAAGAGTGAGAAGTATAAGTGAAAGGTAATTATTATTATTACAAGGTAAGTGTTATTTTTATTATTATTTTTATTATTATAATTATTAATTATTATTATTATTATTATTATTATTATTATTATTATTATTATTATTATTATTATTATTATTATTATTATTATTATTCAATTTTTATTATTATTATTATTATTAGTAGTAGTAGTAAGTTGTAGTAGTAGTAGTAATAGAAGAAACAATAGTAGTAGTAGTAGTAGTAGTACAGATTATTATTTTTAAAATCGTGTTATTATAAAATTATATTTGATAGCTATAAATTAAAATAATTAAACACAATGAATAAAAATATACATATATATTATATGATATATATATATCATTATATATATATATATATATAGTATATATATATATATATATATATATATATTATATATTTAATATATATATATAAAGTATATATATATATAAATAGTATTATTATATATATAATATATATATATATACTAATATATATAATATAAATCCATATTGAACCAAGGTATGATGATGGTTGAGGAATTTATTGATCAGAAGTTTGTCACTCCAGTCCGTGATGAAGACCACGTGTTCGGCATCGTCGAAATCGTAGAGACTTTTGTGAGAGTCGTTTCGAGAGCGAACGATGAGAGAACCGAACATTCCATCCGCTCTCTGGAAACCTAAGTAATAATAATAATAATAATAATAATAATAATAATAATAATAATAATATAATAAAATAATAATAATAATAATAATAATAATAATAATAATAATAAAATATATAATAATAATTAAAAATTATAATTATAATTATCATTAATAATTATAATTATAATTACATTATATTTTAATAATTGTAATTAAATAATTATAATTGTTAATTATAATATTAATAATAAATAATAATAATAATATAATAATAATAATATAATAATAATAATAATAATAATAATAATAATAATAATAATAATAATAATAATAATAATAATAATAATAATAATAATAATAATAATAATAATAATAATAATTCATCTCTGGGTACATAAACAACACAACGATAACAATAATAATAATAATTAAAATAATAATAATAATAATAATAATAATAATAATAATAATAATAATAATAATAATAATAATAATAATAATAATAATAATAATAATAATAATAATAATTATATAGTTACAAATTTTTTGGAGATATTTCTATAAATAAATATTATTTATTAAAATTATTGGTTTTAATTTTGAGATATACATTTATAAATAATAATCAAAATTAACATTACTAACAAACCTTTAAAGTAAACACTTTAAAAATCAAAACAAATTAAAAGTCACCATAACTTCAAAAATTCATTAGTGGTGTACTTAGTAAAAGTAGGATAGTAGGAAGTTAGAATTGAATCAATGGTGTAATTCAGTTATAATAATTTGCCCATTTGTGTATTTTTTTTACATATATTTATGCCTAAAAATATTACATTCACCTTTCATCATGCTCAGAAACAGTGATGTAAATTATAGAATAATGATGTAATTGTAGATATTAATAGAATATATATAGTAATGCGGGGGTATATATAAATAAAATTGAAATTATAGAATACTAATGCAGGTATTGATAGATAGCGAATTATAAAACTATGGTGCAATATTATGTCGATATTTCATTTTTATAAAAATAAATACAATAATGACATAGCTATGGATAGTAAAAATCTTTATAATAATGAAGACGTAGAGAGAGATAAATATAGAAAATAAAAATTACTGATGCAGTTATTATTAGATAATGATGCAATTGTAAAAGTACAATGCAATTATAAAACTATGATGCAATTATAAAACTAATGATGAAATTTTAAAGCTATGATGATATTATAAAACTATGATGGAATTATAAAACTATGATGAAATTATAAAACTGATGAAATTATAAAACTGATAAAATTATAAAACCATGATGATATAAAATTATAAAACTGAGATGCAATTATAAAACTATGATGCAATTATAAAACTATGATGCAATTATAAATATATGATGCAACTAACTAATGACAAAATTATAAAACTATGATATTATAAAACTATGATGGAATTATAAAACTATGTTGATATTATAAAATTATAAAACTAAGATGCAATTATAAAGCTGATGCAATTATAAAATTATGATGCAATTAACTAATGACAAAATTATAAAACTATTATGATATAAAACTATGATGAAATTATAAAACTAAGATGCAGTTATAAAACTATGATGAATTACATAGGTAGATTTGTATAAGAAATCATGAAATGTAAGAGTAATAAGAATTATAAGACATTGACATAGTTTTTTTTTAAGTTCACACTTCAAGGGGCAGTGCCCTATTATAGGAGAGGAACTACTCTTGGTAATTGCTACCTAGGATCCGGACGAGGGATCGAACCCTGGTCTTGTGCCATGTGACTCTGTCGTTCTACTGTTTGTGCCACGTTAGCTATTGACATTGGGGGGGGGATAGGTTGGGGGAATGGCTTCTTTATCTTAGAATTTCAGTAAGTCTGTTACGATTTTTTTGGGGGTAGGGGGATGGGCCATGTGTCCCTGACTCCCCCATAGCTATGCCTATAGTTATTGATAAATATAGATAGAAATTATAACACCACCGCTCACGGGCAGAGCCTTACTATAAAATATAAAATTAAGATATTCTTTTTACTATATAGTGATGCAAATTTTAAAGCGAAAATGCAATTATAGTTCATAATAAAAATATAGTGTCATCCCTTGAAAGGCAAAAGGGTTTTTGCGACAATTTAGTAATTTTACAGTATAGCGATTTAAAGTTTTTTTTTTAATAAAACTCACTTTTTTTGAAATACCTTTTTAAACGGACCAACGGAATTTTAATTTGTAAGTTTTTTTGCAGCTTTCTTTATTCTTATTTTTTTTATACTTTGAAGAACAATAGTTTAAAATTACGTTGAAAAAGGTTGTTTATTAAAAAAAATATTTTATATAAATATGTTTTTTATGATTGATTTAAAGGCCAAAATATTGTCGAAGAAAGTTGAAGCTTGTATTTAATTCAACAGAAAAATTATTTTAGTTACATTGAAAATCTAATTTCCCCAAAACTGTCGCTTATCACCTTTTACTTCTCAAGCGACGGTATAATGATGTACTTAAGAAATATACATAATGATGAAAATTATATAATAATGGAATACTTATACACTAAGTAGCAATAATAATATAGATTAATTCTATAATTATAAAAATTCAACTTTTTATAGAATAACAGAATAGAATAGAAGAATAATATAGAATAATTCTATAATTATAAAAAATCAGCTTTTATAGAATAATAGAATAAAATAATAGAATAATATAGAATAATTCTATAATTATAAAAATTCAACTTTTTTATATTTTAATTTAATTAATACAAGAGTTTCTTACCAGAATGTGAATGCCAGTAATGAGTGCCAGAAGGATCAGCAATGAAGTGATATCTAAGTCAAAATGAAAACAAAAATTAATTACAAGGTTTGTAAAATATGATTACAAGTTTTACTTGTGGATTATATCTTTTTTAATCTATCAATTTGTTAATTCGTTAGTCATTTATTTTATCTTTGAACTCTTGTTATATCTTTTGGATGTTTGTTCATATATCATATATTTCTTTCCCTTTACATCTGCAGGACATTTTTTTCTTCTGAAAGTTGGTTTACAATGACGGGAGGCAGACATTTCTCTTTCCTGTCTGGAGGGACGAGAAATGTCTGACGGAAGGTAGACATTTTTGTCCTTCCAGACAAACAAGCGTCATTCGTCAAGAAGTCTGTTTTTTTTTCTTTGTGTTTACACAGGTTACAATAATAATAATAATAATAATAATAATAATAATAATAATAATAATAATAATAATAATAATAATAATAATAATAATAATAATAATAATAATAATAATAATAATAATAATAATAATAATAATAATAATAATAATAATAATAATAATAAAGTCAGAAGGATCAGATAAAACCTGTTTAACTGCAACCATTCCTTACCTATAAGTGAGAATTTCATTAGAAGAATCATTTCTAAATAATAAAAGTAACATCGAAAACAAACATAACAAAAATAACATTTCAATTTAAAACTTCTAACCCAGTTGATTTGACAAAAAAGAAAAATGTCTATTCAACATCTTAAAAAGCACGTGAAACCTATACAACTAATCAGAAAATCACAGTTCAATTTTCCCATAGAACAAAATAACTCATCCTGTTTATCAGAAGGAGATATTCCATGTGATAGTAAAAAAGTTATGTATTAATTTCATTGCCCCTAGTTTGACTGTTCGTCGATGTATATTTGAAACACAACTTATAGAATATCAG
>JABUQX010054697.1:42500-45000 GCA_015478945.1 Trachelipus rathkii
GTCAGGCCTTGTCTATACTCTTTGGTGTCATAAAATTTATAGTATATTTCAGATAATGAGCGATAATTGCTGATATGACGTCTTTTTTTTATAATCTCGTCCAAAAAAACGTGATAACATAATTTGTCAAGTTATGAGTCATATTTTTTTCCCCAGGAACGCAACCACTGCCATGCTCATATATATAAAAAAAAGAATTATGAGAAGTTACCTTAAATTTGTAATGACACTTTTTGACTGTGGTGTCGCCGTGGCAATCCCTGTTGCATTCATGCTTTAGATCCTCTTCGTATTCAGGTACTTGATTCGTTGAAAAGAATACTGGGTCATCGTCAGAGGTTTCTGTGTGAGTTGTTGGTTCGCCATCGTGACCGTGAACTTTAAAACAAAACAGTTATTATTATTATTATTATTATTATTATTATTATTATTATTATTATTATTATTATTATTATTATTATTATTATTATTATTATTATTATTATTATTATTATTATTGCGGTAGTTCAATCCCAGAGAAGGTAGCATTTCTTTACCTTCCCAGTATATGTCTTGTTATATATATAATATATAAATATATATATTATATATCAATATATATATATATAATAGATATATATATATATATATATATAATATATATATAACAGAGGTTCGTTCACACTACGTCCATATATAGAAATTCAATTCCAGTAGTCGTAAATCTTCTAGAGATATATATGACTCTCCGTTTTCATGCGAAAATATCAGTCCTAATTTAATAATTTGCCACAATTCCACATAACATTGATTCCCAGGTACTATAGAAGAAAAAAACTCATCAAGTCTCTTAGAAAGACAATCACCATCCAAAAATATTTTGAATTTTAATTCAAGGGTAGAATGAGCTTCACTTTGTGCAAAGTACAGTGTATTGTGCATTTGCTTTCTAGAAAAATAGGGAGCAAGTCCATGGTTAATCACATATTTACATTTCATCAGCCCCATTTTAAAATTTGAAGCTACAGCACTATCTGGAAACATTAATTTAAATGTTTCCCCTATATCTGCACACGAGTTTAAAGACATTTTATCATCCACCACCTTTAATGCCCATAGTATTTCAGATCTTGTAACATCATCTTTAATGCAAAAAGATGAAACGATATAAACTGTTTGTGGATTGGTTATTATAGAATCACTCGGGGTCATTTACAGTCGGTTGAGTATGATTAGAAGTTGATGGAATGGCATTATTTTCAGTGCACACACTTTCACTAATATTTGTATTATTAGAACACGTAATGAAAAAGTTTTTCAATGATGGTTGGTCCTGCTGAGTTTTGATTAAATTCAAATGAGTTTCCCCCTCTTGAATGTGAAACTTCGGCTTGGTGTCCCATGTTAGATAAATCAAAGTTCTTTTTACATACTATCAGGTCCTTTACCCATCCACCTGATAAACTGTGGGTTCAGTTTGACGTCCAACCACTGGTCGAAAGTTAGTTTTGCTTGAAGTCATTTTATAAATAAATAATAAATACCTTCAACTGCACAAAAATCCAAAATCACTTCATCAAACCTTAAAAAAAACACCTCAAAAACTATAAATCCCTAAAAAGAAAAAGATATAAACAGATTAAGTCATAAGTCATACAGTCTAAAACACATCCATATACCAATCACCTTCAATCGAAAGGATGAACTTGGAACAACCTCTACGAACAGAATAGGAATAGTAGGTAATAGTGAACTATAAATAGAATCAGGATAGAAGTAGATTTATGGAATGTCATTCCTCACCCCATCCTTTTCATACACTTATCAAATACATCTCTTATTCCACAATTATACAGTAAGGAAAAAAAATATATCAAAAATATGCAACTTGGCCCATGGATCATTCTTCATATACTTTGAAATCTTAAAATTTCCCTGACTTTTTAGAATTTCCCTGACTTTCAGCATATTTTAAAACGTTTCCCTGACTTTCCCTGACCAAATTTTTTTTCCCTGACTTTTCAGAAAGTGTGAACCCTGTTTAAAAACAAGAAAATTAATAGGTAAAAATTTTTGAACCCTTATTTTTTAAAAATTTTCTTGAAAATGCAAATCTAACACGTCCGCAAATCTGTAAAAAATAAAAAAATAAAAAAAAAACTATAGCTATAGCCTATATATACTATATATATATATATGATATATATATTATATATATATATTATATAATATAATACTATATAATATATATATATAATCTGTTTATATATATATATATATATATATATATATAATATATATATATAATATATAATATATATACTGTATAATATATATATATATAGGGCGAATCCGGCAACTTTTGGATTCGAATCCGAATCCGAATCCGTGTGTGTGGAAATGCTCGAATCCGAATCCGAATCCGAATCCAAGCACCTTGGATTCGAACGAATCCAATGTGGTGGAAAGTTCGACTCGGAATCGGAATCATATAAAAAGCTCGAATCCGAATCCGAATCCG
>JABUQX010054698.1:0-2500 GCA_015478945.1 Trachelipus rathkii
ACTCAAATTAAATGAGGTTCTTCGTATGCATCTTGTCAAGTGGTTCGCCATTCAGAACTTATGATACATAAACGTTTTCGTGCTTCCACTTGTGTAGGTAAGTGTTTGGTGTGCATATTATATATATATATATATATAATATTATTATATATATATATATATATATATATATATTATCTATAATATATATATTATACCATATATTATTAATATATATGTATACATATATCTATTTTTACGTTTAATTCTTTTATTTCTTTATAATATAATATATATATATATTTAATATATATATTATATATATATATATATATATATATATATATATATATATATATATATATAATATATATGATATATATATTAATATATATATATACCTATCCCTATATATATACTACATGTCCCCATAGTGGGTTTTGAACACCTTATTCTGAGTGCGTAAAAAAGGAGTGTTTTTCCTCCTGACCACCGATGAGCTAAAAGGGATCCGCCACTTTTCTACTCATGAAATGTTACTACCTTTCCGAGAGGAGCAAGGCATGTCTTTGGTGTGACATCGACCTACGGCATACCCCCCCCCCTGCTCACACTCGGGTCAGGGATCACACTGGGTGATTTTTAAACGGGACATCACTTGTATTCACAAAGGTAATGCTTAACAGCATCATTAAATTTGTACATATAAGTCCCTTAGAGGGTTTGAACCCTTACCCTTGAGTTGGTAAACCAGGAGTGTTACCTCCTGACCACGATGAGCTAAAAGGAGATCCGCCAATTTCCTCTGAAAAGTTACCTACCTTCTCGATAGGAACAAGGCATGTCTTTGGTGTGACATCGACCTACGGCAGACTTCCCCGTTCACACTCGGGTCAGGGGTCACATAGGGTACATTTTAAACGGGACTTCACTTTGTATACACAATTATAATGGTCAGATATTCAATGATATAATATTTTAAATATTATGTAGAGTTACCAATAAGAATTCTTTGATCTAATATTTTAAATACTATGTAGAGTTACCAATATTAATTCTTTTATAATTGTTATTCAAATAATTAAGCATCAGTGAAAGAAGTTAGCAATATTTGGAGTTGCTAAATATCTCAGCACGATTTTTATTTTTTTTTACAATAATTTTTATTAATTTTATTGCATCTATACACAGTGTCTGAAAGGGTCTTAAAACCGCTATTGTAAATTAAAACTCGTTTATGAGTTTTCCTGTACGAAAGCCCTAAAATTATTTAATTAAGTTTTGTTTGTTTTTTTTTTTAATTTTTGCTTAATTGTTTATTTTGGATTTAAAATCTAACGTTGGCTCATATATATTCCAGGCTATAATCGTACATCCCCCGAACGTTCATTCTACTCACACTCTATAATATGCCCTCATTTAATGTAATATTATATGAACATCAGAGGTATGTGAAGAGAATAGAGTTTTTAGGTCGATATATTGCAATATGAAGGGAAGTCTTTACTGCACTAACTAACATGGTGACCACTCCTTAAGAATCGATCTCACATAGAATTCCACTTCTGGATTTAAATTAACAAAGTTTTTGGGATATCTTTGTAGCAGTCAATATCCATAGATGTTGAAACATTTCGTTCAAACATTTCGTTGTCCGTTTAAGGTTATTTAAGTGTTTTGTTGCTTATACCTTGAATTCAACATTAAATCTCTACTCTGCTCTCTCTTCGATAACTCGGCGGTCGTCTCTCTCTCTCTCTCTGTCTCTCCGTGTATTCAGGGCTTGTCCTCGTCACGATACTACGTATAGGAATAAATAGATGCAGCCTAGCATACTATATATAGTTAGCGAGATATATATATATAATATTATAATATATAATATATATATATTATCTATAATAATAATATATCTATTATATATATAAGATATATATATATAGAGCATATATATTTAATATACTATATATATATATATATATATATACTTATATATGTATAGTATATATATATATATATATATACTATAAAATATATATATAATGTATATATATATAGTTTTATAATAATATATATATTATATATTATATATATATTACATGTCAGATGAGTTTTATCCATATCTAATTGCACGGATCCGAACATATTTTTTTTAATTTGATAAAAAGTCAAAATAAAACTGTAATGTAATAAATGAAACTGTATTGTAATAAAAGAGTTCACATTTCTTTAAAATAGTAAAAAACAAGTAAGCGGTAACTTAACTTAAACTACTTAGCATACCAAACTTATATTGTGCGTATAATTTGTTTCAACTTTCATTGTTTTCAGTAAAAAAATTTCACACTGAACATGCCTGTAATAAACGTTACTATAATGTAGCGAAAAAAAAAGTTAAAAACTTTTTTCGCTATGCGCCGCGCTTTTTATTCACCTTACTTGCTTCGACTAACGTAAATTAAAGTGAAAAAAAATGACTTTTGTCTCTATCAGTCACAGTTAACAGAGCATGGAGTCATAT
>JABUQX010054698.1:7500-35039 GCA_015478945.1 Trachelipus rathkii
TTGGTACCGTCGGCAGCTTGTGCTGGACCGGTAACGTTGCCTGAGTAAACATTCCGTTTTAGCTTATCAGACTGACGATTTCTATTTTTTCAAAAATCCTTCGTTTTCCCTTTTTATAAACGTCAACTAAAATATATTGTTTGCTATTATCATTTTTATAAGTTTCATTCTTTATGTTTTTAATTTTTGCTTTTCAATTTAAATTTTTTAATTTACTGTCTTAAAATATGTGAAATTTGTTTAAAAACATTTTTGTTTTACTAAACAAGAATTATTCTTTTTAATGTTATATAAAGATAAAAAATTTGCATTTTTACATACCTAAAGCAGTAAATCATGTTGTGACAGTAAAGCAGTAAAGCAGTAAAGCGTAAAGCAGTAAATCATAATCAGTAAATAGTTAATCAAACTACATCCGGCCACCTCGCTACCTTTCCATGATCTATTGATCTATTGATCTACTTGATCTATTGATTCAAGTCATATTTTTTATAACATAACATAAAAAAACTTTTTTTATATTATTTTTTGTTTTGTTTTCTTTAAACATTTTTGTTTTTAATAAAAAATTTATCTTTTTATGTTTAATAACTGTAAAATAATTTTGCATTTTACAATACCTTAAAGCAGTTATCGCTAATCCAGTTAATACAACTACCATCCGGCCCACCCTCCCTACCCCTTCATGATCTATTGATCTAATTGAATCTATTCTTCAGCATATTTTCTGTATAACATAACACACAAAAACTTTTATTTATTTTTGTTTTGTTTTCTTTAAACATTTTGTTTTTAATAAAAAATTTATTCTTTTTATGTTTATAACTTAAAAAATTTGCATTTTTACATACCCTAAAGCAGTAAATCAGTAAATCAGTTTAATCAAACTGCCCTCCCGCACCCCCTACCCATCCCATGATCTATTGATCTATTGATCTATTGATCTAATTGAGTTCAAGTCATATTTTGTATAACAAAACCACAAAAAACTTTTCAATTTATTTTTGTTTTGTTTTCCTTAAACATTTTTTGTTTTTAATTAAAATTGTTGTTTTACATACCCTAAAGCAGTAAATCAGTAAATCAGTAAATCAGTAAATCAGTAAATCAGCAAATCAAAGTCCCATCAAGCCACCCTCACTACCCTTCATGATTATTGGATCTATTGATCTAATTGATACTATTGATCTATGATCATATTGTATCTATTGATTCATTCATATTTCGAGTATCATTTCGGATAAACATAACACAAAAATAATAGTTCTTTAAAATAACTAAACCTGGGGAATAGATGGATAACGTAACAAAGTTTTTACTTAAATAAAGCTAACATAACTAACCCATGAACTAAGAAAATTGTTAGATTTTTGCCACTAAAGCAGTAAATCAGTATAATTCAGTTAAATCAGTAAAATCACGTAAATCAACAGTACCATCCAAGCTCACCCTTAACCTATGCATGATCTATTGATCTATGAATCTATTGATCTAGGTGATCTATTTGATTCAAGTCATATTTTGTAATAACATAACACAAAAACTTTATTATTTTGTTTTGTTTTCTTTAAACATTTTGTTTTACTAGAAAATTTATTCTTTTTATGTTTATAACTTAAAAAAATTTGCATTTTTTACATACCCTAAAGCAGTAAATCAGTAAATCAGTAAATCAAATCCACCCACCTCATCCTGTCCATCCTGATCTATTGATCTATGAATCTATTGATTCAAGTCAATTTTGTACTTATATATAATAATAAAATAAAATTCTTAGACCTTCAGATAAATTGGAGCACAAATCAACTTTACGCGGAAGTAAATAGTATATTTGTTGTTAGTATATTTGTTGTTGGAAATGTATGCGTTTGTTGTTGCCTGGTTGTTGTTGTTAAGAATTATCAACGTTCAAGTTAAAGTGAAAATCATAACCCAACACTTTTCAAAACATATTCTTCTAAATATTTAATGTTAATTTTTACATTAACATTGTAAATATTGAAAACATAACTCAAAATATTCATTCATCTAGCTACTGACATACCAGCATATCATATGGCCAAGGTAGACTAAAATTAGTAAGTTTCACTTTACTTAGCAGAGGTCATCAATAGCAATCTCATCTTTTACTATACCCAGCCAAATATATAAATATTATTATTATTTTATATTAATATATTATTATTATTATTATTATTATTATTACTTATTATTATCATTATATATAATTTATTATATTATCTATATATTATTATTATTATTATTATTATTATTATTATTATTATTCCACATAGATCTCAACACCAATAAGGCGTGCGATCACTTTGCCTGCAGGTCACAACTAGAACATTGGTTTGGTAAAGTTGTTTCTCCATAACCAGACACTAACATTAAGTATAACCTTGTAACGGCATCAAGGGTACAGCCAATCAGGAGAACTAGCATTTGCTAAGCCATACGAACCTAGCCGAATGAAAATTCGAGGAATGACTTCATTAAATCTTAATATTTTTGACACATGTGAAGGGTACCGAGATTTATTACTTTGTACCCGATAGTCTTTTGAACACATGAGAAGGGTGGCCGGATTTATTATGTTGTTCCCTTATGTCCCGGTACTTAAACAAATCTGTATTTTTTATCTTAAACCGGAGTTTTATTATTTATTATTAGATATTATTTATTATTATATTATTTGTTATTATTATTATTATATTATTATTATTATTATTATTATTATTATTATTATATTATTAATTATTTATTTTATTATTATTATTATTATCTATTTTCATTCTATCCTCTTCAGTAAACTGAACATAAACAATCTAAACATAGACACACACACACAACGCGCATCTGAATTCATCTATATATGTTAAAACGTCAGCTTGATCTCAAACAGTAGGACAGCCTACAAGAAATAGAAGAGATATATGTAATTCCTACGCGCGCCGCGCGCACAACACACATCAATCACACACACACACACACACAGGCACCACACACACACTCACATATTAGCTATATACATCAATTTGCTTAAGGCATTTGCCTGGCAATCATCGTACTAACTTACTGTTCACAGTAAAGTACCTAACACAGCAGTACAACACCACACGCACAACCTATTCACCTTGTTTTCAAAAAACATCTCAAAATCTCAATGTAATCATTTTCAATTTAACGACTATGTTGACTATCGATTTACGTAGCTTAATCGAGTAACTCATTTCGGATAACAACATAGCAGACAAAAAACGAGTTCTTTAATCAATGACCTATACTTATACCAAACCGATATATGCTACATACAATGTATTTTCACATATAATAAAGGCTAACATAAGCATCAAATTGAACTAAGGAAAATAATGTAAACATAACGACATAATCCCACCTATCACAGCTGTACGCCACTACATTAAAAACGACTGTTAACTTAATACCAACCACCTACACCAAAGTTCCACACATTAATGCACCAGTAAAGGTAATCTAACTTTACATATCAAAACGTAACCTAATTTATCTTTTTCCAAAGCAATCATCTCTAACATATTACGGTTAATTTTACATTGACACAGTAATATTTACAACAATATTATTCATAACCTTGTCTATTTTTATCATACGAGACCACGGAACGATGAGGGAGCTGGCCAACATAACAAAGTTTTGTCAAACATTAACATAAAAAATAAAACGTTTTTTTGAGCATAAATATAGTAAAATTGTAAATAGTTTCTGATTTTAGAAGGCCAGTAAATGCAGTAAAATCAGTAAAATCAACCATCTAAACGCCTTCCCCACCCTTGCCCACTACGTACCTTTTGATCCTATTTTGAAATGCTATTCGGATCTTGATTCATTCAATAGTTTTCGAGTAATGCATTTCGGATAAATAAACAAAATAAAGTTCTCTTTATATACTATAGAACGCATCGAATATATGGTATCGGGGTAACAAGTTTTACATCCTAATAAAGCTAACATAACATAACCTGAACTAAGATATAATGTACAACGACAAACCCTAAGCACATTATCCATAACAAATACCTGACCTGGCAATAACAGAGGCAAGAAGCTTATAGCTCACAGGGCGAATAAACTAACTACTAACTTCAACAAAATTATCTGCACTTAACTAGCAGTAAAAGAGTACCATAACCAACCGATCGTACAAACGTAGTAACCTTATTCACACTTTTTCAAGCATGAAATCTCTAAGCAAATATCTATGTTATTGTTTACATATAACATTAAACCGCAATATTTAAACAACAACTTTAGCAATAACCCAGTCTAATCATCATACAGACAACGAATATATTGCTAACCGTACCAAATTTTTTAACATCAACTCGTAATATTTAACCAACAACAATTCATGCATAAACCTCTCGTCTAATATCATAAATCGCCTTACCCAACGAATAAATTGCATCAAGCGAGTATGATTGAAACAAGTTTTAACGCAGTAAGACATAGGACAATAAAATTACAAAGTTTTATCCTGACATAAAAAACAATAAGTTCTTTGAATAAAATATCAAGTAGCGTAAATAGTTTACAGATTTTTAAATCAGTAAATCAGTAATCAAAAACCACACCATCCTGCAGTCCCCTCATCCCACACCCAATCCGGTTGCTTCCATGTGCACGCCCTATATGATCTGATTGACTAAATGATTCAGTCATCATTTCGAGTATCATTTTTGGCTAAACAATAAAAAATAATTTCTATTTATATAACTGACTACGAAATTATGTTACACCTCACCCGTTCGGGTACCACCGAGATGGGTCTACCAATGCCATCTTTGGGATATCTTCGTCGTAGTGGGCGGGGGCTTCGTCGCTGAAAAACTTGTTCGGTGTTTGCGTAAGCAATATATTCGTCCCTTCAGGTCAGTATATAGAAGAACTTATTTTTATGTTATGTTTAGCCTAAAAATGATACTCGAAATATGACTTTATTTGTGTTATGTTATACAAATGTATGACTTTTGAATCAATGATCAATAAGAAACTCATAGATAATCGATCATGGGGGTAGGAGGAGGACTGGATGGTACATTTATTTACTGATAAATCACTTGATTTACTAGATTTACTGTATTCTTCTGCTTTTTAGGGTATGTAAAATAAACAATTTTATCTTAGTTAAGCGTTGGTTAATGTTCAGCTTTTATTAATGTAAAAACTTTGTTACGTTTACATATTATTCCATGGTTAGTATATAAAGAACTAATTTTGTGCTATGTTATGTATATCCGAAATGATACTCGAAATATGACATGAATCAACATATCAATAGATCAATAGATCAAAGATCAAATAGATCAATAAGATCATGGAAGGGTATGGAGGGTGGCTGGATAGTAGTTTGATTTTGTGATTTACTGATCTTACTGATTTACTGATTACTGATTTACTGCTTTAGGTATTGTAAAACACACAATTCTTATTAAAAAACAAACAATGTCTTAAAGGAACAAAAAACAATAAAATAAAAGTTTTGTGTTTTGTTAAGTTATACAAAAATATGACTTGAATACATTAGACAATAGATCAATAGATCATAGATCAAAAAGATCATGGATGGGTAGAAGGGGGTGGCTGGAGGGCAGTTTTAAGCACTGATTTTATTCTGAGTTTAGAACCATATAGGGACGTCCAAATGCACTTCTTCCGAGTTCGGGTTGATATAAATCTAAATTTTTATATTAAAAACCAAAATTGTTTAAGAAAACTAAAAACATAAATAAAGAAAAGTTTTTTGTTGTTATGTTATACAAAATATGACTTGAAATCAATATATGATTTAGATCAATAGATCATGGAAGGGTTAAGGAGGGTGGCCGGATGGTAAGTATTGATTAACTGATTTCTGATTACTTGCTTTAAGGTATGTAAAAAATATGCAAATTTTTTTAAAAGTTATAAACATAAAAAGAATAATTTTTTTTCGTACAAAATTAAAATGAGATAAGACAAGGAAAGTTTACAAAATCTTTATCTGTAATTTGAAATGCTTAACTTGAAACATATAAAGAATGAAACTTATAAAATGAAACATAACAAAAATTATATTTTAGTTGACGTTTAAAGAAACAAACCAAAAATAAATTCAAGACATTGTGTTATGTTATATAAAAATGATTTGTATGAGCGAATGAATTACTAGAATTGATCAAAAACAAGCTCAATAGAATTGTGATAGGATAAAACCAATAGATCAATAGATCATGGAGGGTAGGAGGGTGGGGTGGAGGGGAGGATACCATGAATCCCTGATTTACTGATTTACTGATTTACTGCTTTACTGCTTTACTAATTTAGCTTAACTGATTTACTGCTTTACTGATTCAGTTTATTTGATTTAGACTATTTAAAATGCAACGTTGTTCAAATTAAAATAAATGGCCTAAAATAGAAATATTTTTTTTTTAGTAACAACAAATGATTTTAAAAAAACAAAACTGAAAATAAAATTTACAATTGCAACAAGTAAAAAAAAATTTAAATTGAAAAGCAAAAAAATTAAAACATAAAGAATCGAACTATAAAATGAAATAAGCAAACATAAATATTTTAGTTTGACAGATTTAAAAAAGAAAAAAACGAGATTTTATTGAAAATAGAAATGTCAGTCTGAAGCTAAACGAATGTTAGCATTCACAATCGATACACGGTTCCAGCACACTACCGGTGCCTGTACCAATTCTGTCTCCTCCTCTGTCTCCTTTCTCCATCCTTCCTCCCTTCCTATCCTCACATCTTCTCTTATGCATTCCGTGCATTTAATTCTTTTTATTTCAGTTAGGGACACACCCTACCGCGCTGGGTTCCAAAACACCATTCCTTACCTCTTTCTCGTTCCTACCTTCCTCCTTCCTTCCCTCCTTTTCTTACTCTTATCATTCCTGTGCACTATTCTACTTCTTCTCATTATGCACTCCGTGCATTTCCATTACCTTCTTCTATAATTATCAAGATTTCCACCTTCTATGACCATTTTCCAGATTTTGGATCTCAATCCCCATCACACGTTGAGCCGTAGCGGTGAGGTGCGGAGGCAGTGCCGGTGCGAGGGCCCAGTATGTTGGCTGTACGCAATACGGCGGCCGGGGACTGCACGGCTAAAATAAAATATAATTTCATTAAAACCCATTTATTTATTTTATGTGTTATTTCAATTTTAATTTTATCTTTTTATTATTAAAAAATTTTAAAAAATTTTAATTTTTTCAATATTCTATTTTTTTTTTTTTTAAATTTTTAATTTTATTTTTTAATTTTATTTTTTTTTAATTTTAATTTTTTTTTTTTTTTTTTTATTTTTTGTTTTTTTTTTAAATTTTTTTTTTTCTTTAATATTTATTCTTTACTTTAATTATCTCTTTGCATTTAATTTAATTTTTTTTTTATTTAATATTGTAGTTTAATTTATTTATCTAACTATTAAGTAAAGTAATTAAATAATATAAATAACTTTATAATTTATGTTACATTTTATTTTTATTTTATAATTTTACTTCATTTTTAAATTTATTCCGCAATCTAAAGAGACCACCACGTTTTTTTTTTTTTTTTTTAAAAATTCTTTTTATCATATTTATTTTTCGTTCATAATTGTACCCTGCGGGTAACAATACGAACGACCATTTTCCGTCGGTCAAAATTTACCGTCAACTTCCAGTTCTCCACTTCCGGCCTCCAATATAAGGGCTCAACTACTATATATATCGACATGAAAAGCTATTATAAACTTTTCTTTCGATTATGTTTTTTCAGTGTAACAAGTCAACCAAAGCACGGTAGAGTCGATTTAACCCTCGATATAGGGTTTAAAAAACACCTCGAAATAAAAATCGATTGAAACCATCCAGAAATGAATCTAATAACCATCCCCGATCATTTTAAAACCTTCTAGGGAAAACATTTTAAAAAAAAAAAAAAAAAAAAAACCTATTGGCAACCTTAACGCCCCCTTTTTTGGGGTAAAAACCTTGAGTTCAGGCTCAATAACTGCTGAAGTCGGAGGTTCTCTTCAGACCTTTAAATGTATCGGTCTCACCGACCTTAAAAACCCTAACGCTTGAGAGGACGTCAAGCTTGAAAATCTACATGAAATGAAATGGAAATTTCCCAATCAGCTGCCGGCATGACTGGAAATTTCCAAAAACCTTCGAGAAATGGTTTTCAAGTCCTTTTTGCCTTGCAGACCGATTCAGGGCTGTCATGAAAAAATTTCACCCAAATCCTCGGAAGTTAGGGGATCTTGACGCTGAATTAATATGGGAAAAACGTCTCAAGGTTGTTTAAACGACTCAAAAAAGTAGCTAAAAATGCTTAAAAAAGTGCCAAAAATTGCTAAAAAACTGGGTCAAATTTACATAACGGATATAGGTTGCCAGATTTAGCGTCAAATCTGGCAAAACGTTGAAAAAAGTACCAAAATGTTCTAAAAAAAATGGTAAAATGGTAAAAAAGTCAAAAATGACGCAAAATTAAAGGATAATAGGGTGGCCAGATTTAGCGACATAATCTGGCAGGTTTCAGTTTAAAACGCGGTAGTTGTGGACCTTTCCTTACTATATATATATAATATATATATACTATCATATATATATTATAATTATATATATTTATATATAATTGATATCTTACTATATATATATAGTAATTATATATATATATATATTTACTTATATAATATAATTAATATATTATATATATATACTATAATATATTTAATATATAGTATATAATATTATTAGTATATATATTATATGAATGTATTTTACACATTTTAATGAGAAAAATAATTGCAGAAATATTTCATGAATAAAAAAAATCAATTTTCATTTTTAAGTTTATTAAATATATATAAAAAAATTATTACTAAAAAATATATTTGCTCTCTTAAAATTTTTATTTAATATTATAAAAAATATGAAAATTATGGAATTTTGTTCTACTTTTATTTTTTTTTTTTAATTTATTCACTTCAGACTGATAAAAAAAATGGTCCAATCGGTAAAATAAACATGGGTCCATATTTTCATGAAACTTACAGAAAATGCTTAAAATATATCGTATACAATACAAAACATTAAAACAATCAGGAAATATATAGAAACATTATGGAGGAACAAATATTGATTTTTTTTCTTGTTGGGTAAAATAAACCAATTTAGTTGTCTTGAAATTGTTCGACAAAGTTGATTACCTTTGAAGAGACTTTGAAAGGCGTTTGAGATGCCATACATATGTCCTTATAAATTATTGTGAAAAAAGCTGAGTTTCATGAAACTAGTAGGTGAGTTTTGAAATGATCTTTTGAGAATGAAAACAGGAGAAAAGGAGAAATAAATCTGAAAAAAGTTACAATGGCTCCTAATTCCATATTTATAACATTTGTTTTTGAAGTTCTTTATCAATAAAGAAATAGAGAAGTTAGCCGATTTTCAGGAAACTTATATCAAATACTTGAAATTAGCTGTAAAGAGAGAAAAAGGTAAAATTATCCTAGAGAAATGACACTGTAAAAGTTATTTTATTACTTTCTTACAAATATGTCTTAAAAGGTTCTTAAAATCTTATTATGAAATAAAATTTGTTTGTAAATTTTCTTTAACGATCTTTTAAAAAATTTAATCAAGTATTTTATTTTATTTTTGGTATTGAAATCAAATATTGGCGTCATAATTGCAAAGTCATTTACCCGAATCTAGATATGTTCATCACTCATCAGTGAATCAAAGAAGTTGTAAAAGAATTTTTAAGTGCTATGTAATAGGAGAAAAGAGTGTTTGATCTACTAACACTGAACCACACATTAAGAAGTTCTTGATGAGCCCCACTTCTGGATCTTAATTAAAAAAGTTATTGGGTACTTTGTGATCATTCCAAAATTTGAAACTTTTCTTTGGCTATTTAAAGATATATAAGCTTTTTATTGCTTATATCATAAATGTTAGTTTATATTGATTTTTTTTATGTTGATACATTAATGCGCAAATGAAATTTCTGTTTGTTTTTTTTTTGTTTTTTTTTTGCAAATACAATTTTATTACAAATATTTTGTTATCAAAAATTAATTGTGTCAAAATAATGTTCATGTAGAAAAAAAAATTTCAGGTTCCAAAGCGTATTAATTTTTGTAATTATATTTTATATTTTAAAAATCAGTAAAATGTTTACATTTTTAATGTTTTACTGACATGAAACTTGAAAATATTTTCTGTATTACAATTTTAAAGCATTTTTAAGGTATTAAAAGTTTATTTATTTAATTATTTTTCTTTTTTCTAGAGATTAATTCAATACAACTCCTCTTTGACAACTTTCAACAGAGTTTGTTTTATAGTGTGTCAAGCTTCTACATAAAATATTTAGACAAACAATTGTTATTAATAAACGTAATATAATTAAAAAAAATATCGCAACTGTGATTTTATGGAACAAATGGAAAATTAGGACAAATCTAGCAACGCAGTTTTGTAACCTAAGATATTCAATGATTTAATATTTTAAATATTATGTATAGTTACCAACATGAATTCTTTGATTTAATATTTTAATGATTATGTAGAATTATCAATAAGAATTCTTTTATAATTGTTGTTCAAATAATCAAGCATCAGTGAAAAAACTTAGCAATACTTAGAGTTGCTAAATACCTAAGCACGATTTATATATTTTTTTGCAATAATTTCTATTAATTTTATTTTATGTATACACAGTGTCTGAAAGGGTTTTAAAACCTCTATTGTGAATTAAAACTCGTTTCCGAGTTTTCCTGCACGAAATTTTAATTTTTGGTTCTTATTGTTTATTTTGTATGTAAAATCTAAAGTTGGCGTCATAATTGCGACGTCATTTCCTCTACTATACATATGTTCATTAGTGTATGAAAGAGGTAGTAAAAGAGTTTTTAGGTGTAATGCAATAAAAGTAGGAAAGTGTCTTTACTCCACTAGTGCCGTACCACAATGAAAACTATTTTATTAGATAGAGTAGGCGAGTCTGACTCGGACAGAGCTAATAACTGATTTTATAATCAGATAATATCTTTTATTAAAAATATATAACAAACCCCTTTTACTTATTATTTCTCTCACAAATTTTCATTACTCACTGTCTAATTATCATAATCTTTTTTAGTCATCTTATCTTTTGTTGTTTATAGTCATTATTTTATAACATGATTTTTTGTCTATGGGGGGCTATGTCCAATGTAATTTAACTATTTTTTATTCAATAATGTCGTATTACATTTGCTGAAACACTCAATAAATATGTATTAATATTATGTCCTCCTATACATCTAATAGGATGTCACTCATCCATGAACGCGAGTTTTGGAGTGACTTCGGCAGTAGTGTTATTATATTATCAAATTTTTATTTTGTAGTAAATTTAGTTTAATTATTAGTTGCTCTGTTTATATTATGTGTTTCTGTTTTATTATTAAATGTTATAATTTAAAAATAATTATTTATATAGTTATATATTATATAATGTGATGATATTAACCGATCACCTAAAAATCGCTTTTTTTATGAAATATAAATCGATTTGCCGTTATTATACCTATGAAAACCGTTTTTGAATTTAAAAAAGAGAACTACAGTTGCCAAATTTATATAATTATATATATAATTATATATATAGATATATAATATATTATATATTAAATATATAATTATATTATAAAATATATATATATATATAATATATATATATATATATATTATATATATATAATATATATATATATATTAATATATAATATTAATATATAATAATTATATATTAATATATATATATATAATATTATATTATATATATATATATATATATAGATTACATTAATAATATAATAATAATAGAAAACGAGAATTTTTTATAAGCTGTGAGTGTAACTATTTTTTACTACCAGGGTTTTGGAAATTCGGAGTTCGCGAGTTACGGTGAGGGAGTATCGGTTAGATTTATGTGATAGAGAAGTGGTAGAATCGAGTATCGTGGCATAATTTGAATTAAGGTGGATGATCGTGAGTAAGTCGAGTAATTATTTTGATAAATGAAGGTGAGATGTGATAGATCGTGAGGTAAGTCGGAGTCAAAGTGGGTTAAATTTCCAAAAGGTGCGAGTCGGAGACGGGAGCGATATTAATAATATTTAAGGTAGTGGATATCGGTAGTCGGTAATTATTTCACAAGAGTACGGTAATGAGTCGAGTCGTAGTTGGATGATCGGTAAATATATTTAAATATAATATATTTCAAGAGGTGAGGATGTTTTGAGAGGTTATCCGGAAAAATTTATATATATGATAACAGCGTAACTCCACTAAACCCTGGTTTTAGTCACAAAAGTACTAATAAACTCATGTTATTTATACGGCAGCAATACACAGGATAGCCTATATCAGTAATTAAGTCACTATGCTTAAAACTCGCTAACTCTAAATTGTATCTAACGTTTTTCTAGAGAAATAATGAAACTAACAGTTTATTTATTTATAATTAAAAAGTAGTAAATAGATAATACTAGAATTTGACATATAATTATAGACCTTCTCAAAAATAGCATAAATAATCAATTATTTTTATTTATAAATCTATGACATCTGTTCCTAAACTTTATATATATATATAATATAATATATAATTATTATATATATATAATATATATATATATATAATATATTATATATATATATATATATATATAATATTTATTTATATAATGATTATATATATATATTTATATTATATAAATATTATATATATATATATATATAGATATAATATATGTGTGTGTGTGTGTGGTGTTGTGTGAGTTAATATATAATATTAATTTAATTATATATATTATTATTAATATTATATTATTATATATATTTTATATTTAAGTTATATATATATATATTTAATATATTATATATTATATGATATATATTATATATATATATATAATATATATATATATATGATTATATATTAATTATTATATACATATACTAATAAGATTTTACATTTTTAAAAATTATATATTTTAGGGTAAAACTACGTTCGATGCATAATGTTATCGTAGTTAACGTGATTGCATGAGGATTGTCGCAAGAGTTATACGTAAAAGTTGACTTTATATTACGATAGACTAATTAGGTAAGTTTTACAAATGTGAATTTTTGTCATTATTGTTTAACGTTATATTCAGCATGTGAGAGAGTCATGATAACATATTCACATCATTCCCAGGGACCTTTAATTATTATTTAATAACTGAATACGATGTCGAGTATCACATACGTGAGTAAATAGGAACGTAAAAGCGACGTTCGCTTATTTTACTCGATTAGTTGTGCTATATATATTATATGGGTATATTATTATATATATTATATATATATATATAATAATTAATATATTATATATTATATATTATATATATATAGATATTATATATGTTATTATTATATATAATATCAATAGTATTATGCGAGAGTGTGCGTTTGTGTATTTTTATTATTATAATATGCTTGAACTCTAAATAGTTTATATAAATTTAATTTATTTATACAATTAATAAATTTTCATTAGATTACTATTATTATTTTATAAACTCATAATATATTATTTATTCTATTATTGTTATAAAAATTTATATCGTTTACCTATATAAAAATATATCTGTAGAGGTGAGATTAAATTATCATTTTCATTATATATTGAGTTATTTGATTGTTATAGTTAGAGAGAAGAAGAGTAGAGAAGAGAGAAGATGAGAGAGAGAGAGAGAAGAGAAGAGATGAGAGAGAAGAGTAGAGAGAGAATAGAGAAGAATTATTTAGTAAGAAGATTAATTTAGATTGATTATGAGATATGTATAATGAATATTAGAATATTAGTTATAAGAGTAGATAGTAAGTTAAATAGTTAGAGATAGAGAGAATTGATAAATAATTGTGTCAGATATATTATTAGAAGCCCATTTCTCGTCAATGTATTTTCTTTATATATTAAAATTTTATTTTGCTGCAACGTTATATTATTATATATTATTCAATTTTATTATCTTATTATTGGAACAGACTAGCGTCATTATTTTATATCATCATATAATATTATCACGTATTTTCATTCTATAGTTGTTACCTAAATTATAATCAATTTTTACTATTTCAGATGTATTTATTGCCTTCCTTCACATTTGATAAATTTATATCTATTCATATCTATATCTATTATACTTAAATTACTTATTTATTAATCTATCTATATCTTAAATCTAATCTTATCTATTAGTACTTAATACTTTTAATATCAATCTATCTATACTATCTTATATCCTATCTAATCTATCTATCTATCTATCTATCTTAATTATTACTATCTATCTATCTATCTATTACCTTTATAATATTTATGCTATCTATCTATATATTCTATTTATGTACTATTATTTTATCATATTATAAACTATTATAGTATAGTATATTAATTAGATATATAGTATATAAGTATAATTATATTTAAATAAATTATAATATTATTTAGATAAAAATTTATTAAAAACATATATTAATTTATATATAATTATATTAGTATATCTATATTTATAATATATATTATATATATAATATTATTATGTTATATTATTATATATATATATATATTATATATATTAATAATATTAATATATTAATATATATATATATATATATTATATTTAATTTAATTATATATTAATATATATATATATTATATATATTAGTGTTAATATATATATATATATTATATATAATATAATATATATATATATATATATTATATATTATATATTATATATTATATATATATATTATTTAATATATATTATTATATATAATATATTATATTAAAGTGTAATAGTTTACTTTCAAATGAAGGAAAACACATTAATGTTATCTTATTTATTTATTCCATTTTCATTATCTTAAAATCACTGGTATACCTGATTTATCTTTTGAGTTACTGACTGATGGACTTCTCATTAACTATTGAATTCGCTGGTTCTTGTTTACCAACCTTGTGAATATTTATTTCTTTAAATTTAACAACAGTGATTTAACTTAAGATTCCCTTGAATCGATCTCTCGTTTTATTCTTTATCAATTTAGTATATCTTTTATATGACGGTTTCTCTGTCTCTTTTGTTGACAAGTAGTAAAGCATATTTTATTATAATATATAATTAAATATAATTTATAAATAATATAAATTATTATCTATTAAACAGTCATTTTGGTTGCTGGATTATTTCCGCATTCGCCGTTTTATCCGCGGGATGGTAAAAAAATTTACTTTAAATCATTCTCCTCTCGGAGTATTATTCCACATCCCGACTTCCACCAAGATTTGTTGCAACAATATTTTTGACGGATCGCAACGTGACCATCCATCTAAAAAAAAGTAATAACCACTGTAGGGAGATATTATATTGTTTATAGACTTAGCGAAGTAACATTTTTTTATTTCTACTAAATCACTACTCTTTAAGTTATACTCAAGTTCATTAATAATACAAGGGGCTGACCTTAATCATCCGCCCATTATAGTAATGGAGTAACTACTATATACCCTTATTAATTTCACTGGATTGGTTGATTATCATCTGAGATTTATTTCACATCACCAGGCTATATTGTTAGATAGTTTTGAGTCAAAAGGGCTAAAAATATATGCTATCATAAACTCATTAAGTAAGCTATTTTTTGTGGTATCATAATTCAAATTACATTTCATTTCATACCGAGCCATCTATCGTTGTGCGCGGTCGCGGAAGGGTATGTATGATTGAGGTTATGCTTTGGGTACATTTGTATATCCTAAGGGATCTATACAGTTTTTCATTATTTCGTTCAATTGTTGGGTATGAGAGAAGAAGGACGAGGGAAAGTGGCTGAGAGGAGGAAGACTTGTAGCAGACAGTACGCAGAGGAGAGAGTAGGTGGAGACAGCAGAAGCCTTATGAAGGGAAGGGAGTAGGGAGGAAGTCAGGGTAAGGCGGAAGCGAAGAGAGGGAGGTACTTGAGTGGATCGATGCGACAATGAAGTATTGTTAGAATGGTTTAGAGATTTTAAGGTGAGAGCATGCCCAGACTAGGCAGTGCTGAGGAGAGTGAGCTACGCTATCTTGTATCCGATGAGCAACCGAGAGAGGTGTGTAGTGCAAGTAGAAGTGTGTTAGTGTCCACGTATTCTTGTGGTTTCCACTAGAGGATAGGCAGTTTAATCTACCCTACGTATTAGGAGAGGCGTGCACTTGCATATGATAATAGAGAGTAGATTGAAAGTGATGAATAAGTAAGAAATGACAGAAATGACAGAGATGATGAGGAAGTATGAAATTGAAAAAATGAGAGGTGAAAATGACCCTGATAAAAGTAAAGAAAAAAGTAAAGAAGAGAGAGAAGAGTAAAATGGTTTACTTGAAATAAAAATGAGAAACTCAGAAGCATTAATTAATTTAAAGATAATATAAAAGTATGATTATATGGTAGAAGATTGATAAGAGACAAAGATATTGTAGGAAAGAGAAAAAGTGAAATAGAAAAAGAGAAAGAGAAGGAAAAAATGAAAAGAGAAAAGAGAAAAAAAGATTACAAAGAGTGAAGACAAAAAGATAATAGGAAAATAGTGAAGAAATATATATTACTTGATAAAATAGTAGAATGAGATAAAAAAAGAGGAAAGATTTAATGATACTTAGAGGGAATAAGGAATAACTTGAGAGTAGGTAATAATAGATGATAAAAATTGATTATCTAAGAGATGATAAATATATAGAGTAAACAATAAGGTGAGATAAAGATGAGAAAAGGATAAAATTAGAAGTTAGATAAAGTTTAGTGAATAGTTAATACTAACCGCAAAGGAAAATTTATATAAAAAAGAAAATTAGAAGATAAATTAAAACAAAGAGAAAATGAAAATAAAGAAATGTAGAAAAAAGATAATGATAAGAGAAAAATATAATACTGAAAGAAAAGCCTAGCACAAAGTAAAAGAGAAAAGTAAGAAAATTATATTATAATAGTAACAAATAGAGATAAAGAGAAAGAGTGAAAAATATAGAGAGAGAGAAGAGAAAGATGAGGGGTAAAGAGAGAGAGTGAGAGAGAGAGAGAGGAGAGAGATAGAGAGTAAAAGAGAAAAGAGTAGAGAGAGAGTGAGTAATAGAGTAGAGATTAACTCATTTATTGTCAAGTGAGTATAATAATAAATATAGCTCATTTTTATATTAAGTGACTGTGATAGGTACCATGATAGGGATCGTAATTGAAGTATTTTATATGATTATTCCTCTCCATAATAATCACTTAAAAATTTGTTATTGAGAAAATTGAAATTAAAAAAATAGTATATGCTCAACTATATATATATTAGTTTATCTAATATAATTATTAATTTAATTTATATCATTAATATATAATATATATAAAAAGTAAGTAATAATTTAAAATTAAGAGAGAGAGAGAGAGAGAAGAGAGTAGAAGTAAGAAGAGAGAGAGAGAGAGATGAAGAGTAAGAGAGAGAGAGAGAGAGAATAAGTAAACAATAGAGGAAATATAAAATTCAATGAGAATAACCATTACTAAGTAATGTGATTTATAATAAAGATTATATAATATTAAATTATATACGTATAACAGTTCATTTTAAAATGTTTTTATATATGTGAGTAAAATTTACTGCTTTAGTAAATAAATTAGTAAAAATCCTTTTGTCATTAGTCCTTCAAAATGTAGCCATTAGTAGCTGTTCTTCTAACTTATTCTTCCAATTTAACTGTTACATATATATATTATATTAAGTTTTAATATATATATTAACCTGTACCTTATTCACAATATAATAATATATAATTAATTATAGTGATAAAATTGACATATACTAATTATATTTTATAGCAATGTACGAGCCACTTTAGAATCTCAATAAATTTTATATAAGAATTTTTTGAAAACATCATATATTATTTTAAGTATCTTATATAACATAAGTTCTAGTGTTCAAAGTTTATAATATATACCTATAATTTATATAAATTATTCATTTCAAGTGTGAAGTTCTCTCTTATCATCTCACTCTCTTCATCACTCTCTCTCTCTTCATGACTCTCTATCTCTACTCACTCTATATCTCTTATACTTTCTAGTCTCTCTCTCCCTTCTCTCTCTCTCTCTCTCCTCCAATGTTTAAATATATCAAGGCTGGACAACATCTTGGCGGCTCAAGATTATAAGACTTATATCACACTAGAAAGTGCTCGATGTTTACATATTTATATTATTTTTACACAGGTATTTACATTATATATAATATATATTCAGAACGTCCATAGTGTACTTAAACAAGAACAAGGGGGTATTAATATAAATTTATATCCATCATCTTTCAAAATTTATTGAAAAGTATATAGGGAGACATCAGTACAATTGAGATTACAAGACTTAGCTAATAACTCCTGCACTTTGAGAACGAGCTAAAGCGTTAAAAGTGACTTGAATATTTAGCGAGACTGTAAAGTGACAATAAGTATACCTTACGTCGTATATTTACAAGTCTATTATTTAGAGTATCCCGGAATCATAAATGTTCAGTAATAAAAATTATATAATGAATAAAAAATTATAAATAATAATAATAGAATAAGATATAAACATTATATATATATATAGGAGAATATATAAATAAGAATTAATTATTAATTGAAGAATGTTTTATTTATATAATAATAATATAATGATATATTAGGTAGAGACTAAAGGGCTTAAGTACATACCCGGTCCATTATTTCTATTTATTGTGCCTTTTTATTAACTCTTAGTGTAATAATAATATATACTACTAGGCGTATGGTAAAATTCTTATTACTCTATAATATAATAGCACTATAGATCTCAACTTATTCATAATATGGAGTAGACATATCTGGTAGTAATATCGAGTTTTATGGGGGTACTAATTGGAATAATGAATAATATGATTCTTAAGTTTTATATCTTCATATTTCTGGCGAAAAGCCTTACTATATATGAAAGTGTTTTAAACTATATCGAAGGCATCTAGTACGTTGGAATTAAAATGTTGTCCCGAGAAATTAAAAAAATAAAGAAAAATTTGCAAATATAGAGTGCTTATCTTAAGAACATCAAGAGTTTCGGTGGTGCACATAATGAGAAGATTGTCATTGGTCCTTATACTGAACAATACAGATAAAAACCACTTATTAACCTGTGAAATAAAATAAAATAATAAATATATAATTGATATGTATAAATTTAAAACGAAAACAAAAAATATTTAGAATGAATGAAATTTATATTATGAAATTAATAATAATTAATAAGAATGGTCATATAATTATACAAGTTTAATTAACTAAAATAATAAAATTAAAAAACTAATCTATATTAATAAATAATAAATATATAATTAAATATAAAATATAATAATAATAAATAATAATAATATTATATTATTATTATCATTTTCTGAATAAGCACAATTTTATGAGAAAAATATTTTTATGAATTAAAATGTTGATATAAATATTTTTTAAATTTTTTATAAATTTGTTAATTTAGTTTGTGAAGCTCTAAGTAAAAATATTGATATCTTATTCATATATATCGATAGTAGTGCTTTTGACTCTATTTTTGGTACATGATATATGTAGCCTGTAGACTAAATTAAATTGCTAGCTATTCTTCGATTGTCTTTATATTTATATTTATGGTTCACTGCACCCATTTTATCCTGTTCGACATTCGAATAAATTTTATGACTTGACATACTTCACGTAACTATAAAATATATCTAATAAACTCGGATAGAGAAGTGTACAATAATAATAAGCTATTTTAGATGTTAAATTGAGCTTTATACCCTCATATATAAAAAATGAGTAAAGCATTTAAAAATAATATTTTATCGGATTTGTAGTTTTGTTATTTATTTATACATTTGTCAAATTAGTTATTATTTTAATATTTAAGTATAATATTATTTGATTTATTAGAATATTTTTGTTATTATTATAACATTTTACTACTAATCCTAAATTATTATGTGAATACATCTACCTACAGTATAGAATGATAACCCATTGAAATCATGACTTTATATCTTAACAGCTTATTATATTTAGGTCTACTATTTTAGTGACACATTAATATATCCAATATAAAATATATTATTTGAATATAATACTGGGCATATCACATGTAATATAGTCCAATTGAAACGTATGCAAGAAATGACGTGAATTACCCAGTATTGTAAAATAAATGGTATTATATGTGTTGGCTCACAGATAAAAATGTCCTTCAAAATAAAAAACTGTGGAAGTTTCTACCAATTCTTTCTACTCATATACAATAGGTTTAAAGTAAATAATAAATGTTCCATAATAATAAATAAAAATTTGAATAAGAATATTTACAGATAATCTTCATGCCTATGTCAAGATAATGAAAATAGAGCTCATCCACAAACAAAAGAAAAATAATGTTTTTTTTGAGATAGATATTAGCATTATAATTTCTTCGCAATAATAGGTTAATTTTTAACTTATAACGTATTATATATATATATATAAGATAGTAAAGTATATAGTTTTTTTTTTTTTTTACTCAGTTCTTCTTTTAACTCCATTGACAATTTATGACGTGATAGAGCGTCAAAAATTTTTAAAATATAAAATCTTCTAAAAAGTAGACTTTTTCGAAACATCTCCATATTATATCTACTGTAAAGAGAAATTACATGGATAATATAAAAGAATTTTGGTATGTTTCTGTTGCCCAAAAGTTTAAAATTTAATATAAGAAAAGAAAAGAAAAATTACACCATAACAAGTATTTAAGAAAGACAAATATTAAAGATAAAAATCTACAAAAATTTATAAGAGAAAAAGTAACAATCATTCAAATGCCATATAAAAAAAAAAACAGATTATATATATAAATATATTATAATATAAGAATAGTATATGAAAGGTTTATGGAGTCGTCATGTTATTAGAGACCACGCTTCATTAAGCTGAAGATACTAAGATAATTATATAATTTAGATGTTGAATATTTTATAGAGCATTATATATATATATTATGAGTCGCGAATGTTATAAGAGTTGGACGATTTTATTCAGTATACCTACCGTAGGGGTAGAGGCAGTTATCCTCCGCTTATGTGTAACTTTTCAATGGAACCTAGTTGGAGAGGGTAAAATGAGGTTTTTATAAATAATAATAATCGTAACTAATAATTAATAATAATAATAATAATAATAATAATAAAGCCCAACCATTTTAATAATAATGAACAATAATATGGTTGCATAAATAATTAAAATAATAATAATAATAAATGAACTATAAACATGACTCTGATAAGCTCAGTATTGAGCTTGAAATATTAATACGAGGGAAAAGTATCACAGATAGTACAGTGCAAATATTAATAATAAGCCGTTAATATAATAATCGTTAATATGCGAGCACACAATTAATGTAACTAAGCTCTGCACGATCAACAGTTAAAATGAATAATAATAATAATGAATAAAAATAATAATCAATAATAGTAATAATAATAATATAATAATAATAATAATAATAATTAATAATAATAATAATAATAATAATAATAATTAATAATAATAATAATAATAAAATCAATAATATAAAATCAATAAACATTAATAATATAATACAAGATAATAATAGAATAATGATAAATGATCTGTCAGAATTGAGAGAATGCCAGGTGTGACATGGACACATTTAAGCTGATAATGATAATCGTATAATGATAATGGAGAAGATTGATTGTATGATTAATATTATGGAGATAATTGAATAGTTATCATTATGTGGGAACTTTTAAATAAAAACAATAACCAATATATAATTCTAAATATAAATAAATAAACATAATTCAAATAAAATTATATATACACCTAAATTAAAAATAAATTAATAATGATTATAAAAATGTAATAAATTAATAATATAATTATATTATAATAGAATTAATAAAAAATTAATTATAAAATAATTAAAAATTAATAATCTTCTTTTAAACCCAAAAAATTGCCTAAAAGAAAACCTGTTTCAATTGCGAAAAAAAAAAAAATACTACATATTTATCTCTATATAATTATTAGAAATAAAATGATTTTTTATATTTGATTGTGTTTTATTATCAAGGCTAAAAAAACAATATAAATATAATATACATTGGATTAAAAAACATTTAACGCTTATTTTTAGAAAATCGAAACGTTAGTCATAGATGAATTTACTATTCTTCTCTGAAATTATTAATAAAACACCAAAGAGAGATGGAAATATATAATATCTTCCTGTTATGGGTATTTATATATCAAATCCTTAGACAACCCAAAATGTTCAATAAAAAAGCCTTAGTTGCTCATGTTCATATAAATTGCTTTAACTTACATTATATATATATAATTTCATTTATAATAAGTTAAATTTTCAATAAATTACTAACTATAATATATATATATATTTAATATTAATATATAATAATAATATATATATATATATTCTTACTTATTATATAATTAATATTTTAGCCAATACCTCCTATAACGTAATTAAAAAATTATATATAAATTACTTTTATAGCTTTAATTAATATTTTTTACTACATAGTATTTTATTTTTTCATGTTAACTTAATATATTGTATATAAATTAAATTAATATAATATAAATAATATATTAATATATTAAAATTAATTATACAATCTATAATATTAGCATAAGAATAATCTATTAAAAAGAATAAATAAATAAAAATAAATAATAGAGTAATATAACTCAATAAGCATATTAATAAAATGGGATATCGTAAAAGACTAATAGGATAATCAGAAGAGTAAAAGACGAAAATCTGGAATAATAAGATATATAAAAGAAAGAGGAAATTAAAGAGAGAAGAGATAAGGATAAAGAGAGAGAGAGAAAGAAGAGGAGAAATACTCTTAGTATTAATATTACTCAAAGAGAGAATGAGAATGAGAGAGAGACAGAGAAGGAGAGAAAGAGAGGTGGAAGAGAGAGAGAGATAAGAGATGAGAGAAGAATAGGAAATAAAAAGTAGAGAAATTATAAGAAACATCATAGTAAAAATGAAAGAGAAAGAAGGTTGTTTCCTAATGTCGATATCAGAATATATTCTTTTTCTAATTTTATAAAATTAATTAAATTGTTTATATAATTTTATTTTAAACCTATATATATAATATATTAAATATATAATTAAATAAAATATTCAGACAAAAATATATCTTTCGCAAAAGTATAATTAATCCTTATTATAATATATTAATGATATATTAAGACGAGCGAATAATTATAATAATTATAAATAATCTTAATATAAGTTAATAATATAATTTCAGGCTTAGATATATCAAGTACAAGTATTTGTACTTAAGTATACTTATAGTAAAATTTTTTTGGAAGTACTTGTACAATGTACTTGCAGGTTATACCATAAAACCACAGTGTCACGCTTGTACTTGATTTGTACATGCAAGCCTTTTATACTTGAAAATATTTAAAGTACTTGCACAGTACTTTTGGCATTTTTAACTTTGCCAATATTATTTTTTTTTATCATTTTCTTTCTTTTTTATTTTTAACTAATTGTCTTAATAATTCTATAAAAACATTTTTTTTCTGTCTTTTTGGCCTATTATTCCCTGTATAAAATATAATTTATATATAATATATATATAACGTATATATATATAACTAATAAATTTATATATTATTGATAAAATTTAAAATATATATATAAAATATAATACGTCGCTTTCCCTACATATATATACGAAATAGTCCATGCCCCACATTCGAATCATTAGAAAGTACTTACCGTCCGCTAATATAACTAATATTATAAATATATATAAACTATACATATACATATATATTAATCAATATGTACATACAGGGAGGCGAGATGGTAATTGATTTTATTTGGAAATGATCTCTTTGTAAAAAACAGCACTTATTTTACTGGAGGGTAATAAAGTTACGAGGGATTGGGATAGGTAGAGCAATAATAGTACGCTTATATATGGGTATATGGGAGGAGGATAAGGTAAATGTACGTATATAGCCGAAGGAAATAAGTTTATTAAGTGTTGCAGGGATGATAATGCTGGATTCTGAGAGCACACGAAAGAACACAACGTCGAGTCGTGATTAGAAGAGACAGTGATTAATTGGCAGTGAAGAACAAGGGAGTTTTAGAAGTGGTAGATGATGTGTGGGATCAAATCTTTATATGAAACAAATGATTGGGAATGAGGGGATGAGACGAATAATTTGTTATTTAAGTTATGCGATTTATTGAATCAACAAGGTCCTTATAGAATAGGAATTAATAGTGTAGAAAACTTCTATGCATGTTGCTGTGATTATGGTGTTGGTTGTAAGCTTCTGAATGAATCAAAGTATGTATGACGATAATGAAGCCTGTGTGAAAAGAATAAATTTTTTAATTAATATTAATAGCGGAGTGAGGCAGGGATGTGTTATGTCTCCTATGGTTATTCAATTTGTATATGGAGGGTTATGAAAGAATAGAGGTAAGGTGGCAGGGGATGGTGCTAGAATAATGGGGAATGGAAAGAGAGTGGAGTGTCCTAACCCTTTTATAGGAGGATGTTTGGTTTTGCGTGGCAAAATCTGAATTAGAGTTTGGAGAGGATTGGTAGAGGATTTGGTAGGGGGTGTAAAAAGGAGGGGTTTGAATGTAAACGTAAGTTACAAGTAGGTTATGGTGGTGATGTGAGGACATCCTTGTGTGAAGCTATGTGTAGATGTGAGCAGCTGATACAAAGTGGTCCTGAGTTTTAAATATTTAGTGATATATGATTGAATTGAAGAGGGACGAGATTGATTGCCAGAGTGTAGTATTTAAAGTTGTGATGGCATAAAGGTGGCTGGTGTCTATTTAAATTCGTATTAAATCCTTGTTGGACTAAGTCTTGAGTGCGTCTATGATGTCTTACATGAGGGTATGTTGTTTACCTGTGTTAATGCAAAGACAGTGAAACTATTGGTCTGGATTAAGAGATATAGATCAGAAGTACAAATATTTGTTCAGAATTAGCGATGTCTGCAGTAGTGTTAGTGTGAAGAAGAATTGATAAAATGAGGAATGAACGTTAATAGAGGGTTGTGTGGTGTGAAGAAGGGATAAATGAAAGAATAAATGAAGTACGTTGATATGGTTTAGTCATGTGGAAAGGATGGGTGATATTCGGTTGGTTAATGCGGATGTATAGTTGTGAGTGTCCTGGGAATTGACAGGCTGGAGACCTTGAAGAAAAAGTGATTTAAGTCAGTAAAGGAATGCCTGAATGAGAGAAAACTGTAGTTTGGCAGAGAAGAAAGGTGCAAAGCAGGAGTGAATGGCGAGGTTTTGTGAGGGGTATGAACCCCAACATTGACAAGATGCCATATGTGAGATTCCGTTGTCGGTCCCGTGAAAGCTCAAGAGATGGATTTTTTTGACTGCGATGAGTTTCTCACTAAAGTATAAAGGGGGTTGGTAAAGGGTGGTGGGGGCTTCTTTTCGACTTGCTATTCTTCTACTACTTTTCTGTTTTCCGGTGCATGTTACGCACCTTACCCACAGTCTTGGAGGAGAGAAGGTGGGTGATGTCATAAATATGAGTTATTATTATTATTTAATTTATATATATATATATATATATAATATATATATATATAATATATATATATATATATATATATATACTAATATATATATTATCAGATATGATTATATTGTATTATATTATCTATATGTATCTATATAATTATATATTATATATATATTTATATATATATATATATATATATATATAATTTATTATATATATATATATATTCATATATATATGCAGGTTTCAATAAAGTACTTGTACTAAGATACCATGTACTGTACTTGTACTTGAAGCAAATTTCTAGAGTACTTGTTACTTGGCAAAATGTACTTGAACCCAAGCCCTGATATATATATTATATATATAATATATATATTATATATAGTATATAAATATATTATATATATATAATATATATTATATATATATTATATATATATATTATATATATATATATTAGTGCCCACTTCAAAACAAAGTCAAAGAATCATAATTCTGTAAAAACTAAAAATAATAAAAAGATAAAAATAATAAAAATAAAAAATAATAAAAAACACACAAATGCAATAATAACAATAATAATGATTATATGATAACATAATTTTGAAAACAGTAAACACAACAACAACAACACAACAACTAACAATAGAAATATAAAAAATAATAATAATAATAATGATAAATAATAATAATAAGATAATAATAATAAATCCTCTAATAATAAATTATATGCAAATATTGATTTTTGTATCGAAATTAGTATCAAAGTTCAATTCAAAATACGTGGAATTTAAAAAGCAATTTTTATTAATGTTTTTTCAGCAAATTTTTTAAATACATAAAACATTCCTAAATCAAGTATTAACATCCTTTCTATCTCTCTCTCTCCTCTTCCCTCTCTCCTCTCCTCTCTCTCTCTCTCGTCTCCTCTTCTCTCTCTCCTCCTTTCTCTCTCTCTCTCTTATATATATATTATATATAATATATATATATATAATATATATATTATATATATATAATATTTATATATTATAATTATATATATATAATATATATTATATAGTTGATATTACGTATATATATATATATTATATAATATATTATATTAATTTATATATAATATACTATATATATATATATATATATATATATATATTAATATTATAGTATATTAGGATTGGCCGGACACAACCAGATGTCGGTGCGGTGCGACACACAAATCCAGTGAACCAGTGCGGTCGTAATCGAACAAAAATGACTTTGGGTGTGGTGCGGTAGGTGCGCCAATATTTCCGGTGCTGGTCCATCCCTTATATATAATATATATATTATATATTAGTATATATGATTATATATATATATTAATATATATTATATATATATATATATAATAGTATATTATATATATAAATATATATATATATATATTTTATATATATATGATACAATAGAATAAACAAAATACAAAGAATTGTGTAAAAAAAGATAAAAGTAACCTCTTTAATAAAGAATATTAAAGGGAAAGGGGGGGACCTAGGCGTGAACGTTTACCGTTACAGCATTGTGTCCTCTCAGGCGCAAGGAAAAGTAAAAGTAAATGAAACCAAAAAATGGGAAACTAAAATGATACCGTCAAAAATATTGCTTCGCTAGGGCAAAGAGTATTTAGTGAGAAGGAACAACTCTATTAAAATATTAGCCATAAGTAATGAATGCAAAAACATACACACATTGACATAAGAAAGAATGGT
>JABUQX010054699.1:0-2500 GCA_015478945.1 Trachelipus rathkii
AGCTTCTTGAAGTTCTGGCAATTGAAGAAAAAGTGAATTTTTTCAAATTTTCCATCCCTTTTAAAATTTTCGAAATGTATGGCGAGGAAAGTTAAAAGACCTCATTCTTGATCATTTATCAAAATTGCAAGATTCAGTAGATAAGTACTTTCCTTCTCTTTCCGTTAAGAATCTTGAGTGGATTGTTTTCCCATTTCACAAGGCAGATAGTGCTGAAGAACTAGATTTCACAGCTACTGAATGAGACGAATTTAATGATATCTGCCCTGATTCTTTACTGAAAATTAAACTTGAGAAGACTGACTTATCATCGGCTGATTTTGGGCTTAGCATACAAAAGGAGTATCCTAACCTAGTAGAAAAAGCCACAAGTTTCCTTTTGCAATTTTCAACATCATACTTTTGTGAACAAGCTTTCTCTGCAATGGTCACAATAAAATGCAAAACAAGAAATAGATTGTTGAATCTTCAGGAAAATATGCCTGTTGCGTTATCAAACATCAAGGGACCTAACATACAATATTTGCTGCTCCAAGCATCAAAGCACAAATTTCCCATAATCGATTCTTAAACCGCAACTCCAGCTTTTCAAATTTTAAACAGGTATGTTTTATAGATATTTTTAAATTTAAAAATCTATTATTATTATTATTGATTATTATTATGATTATTATTGATTTATTGATTATTATTATATTAGTTATTATTATATTATTATTATTATTATTATTATTATTATATTATTATTATTATAATAAGTTATGCCTCAAAAATTCGCCACAGCCTAATAGGGTACCGTGAATTACCAAAAAGTGGAATCACTGAAAATATATTAATATATTATATTATATATATATATATATATATAATATTTAATATATAATATAATATATATATATATATATATATATAATAATAATATATATATATTATATATATATAGTATATATATATATATATATATATATAAATATATATATATATATATATAATATATATATATATATATATATATATATATAGTAATATATTAATATATTATATACTATATAATATATATATATATATATATATATATATTATATATATATATGACCTTTTCTGTTTTACGACTTTTTTAAGTTTAATTTTTTTTTGGTTTTTTGTTTTAATATATTGCTACTATATAATACTAACAATGAATTTAAGTTGTAACGGACATGCTTCAAAAGTTCGAAAATATTTTAAGACAATTTTTTCAAAAGTTATTTTTTTATTAATATTTTGTTTTTATTTTTTTTGGGTGTTTTTCAAACTAAAGAATAACCCAGGGTAAACCGCAAAGGATGGAGGAGTCGGGGGTCTTTCGGCCTTCCTGGAAAACGACAGGGTAGGATATTTCCCCCCCTCGAGGAGGTCTCCTGAACCCACCGCCCTTTGTATTTGGGTATTGCGCGGGGGGTTCTCCGCCCCTCCCCTACGGGGTATGGAAAACCTCCCCCCCTCTGTCCCCCCGTGGCTCAAGCCCCTAATACCAAATTATATATATATATATATATATTATATATATATATAATATATATATAATATATTATAAATATATATAATATATATATATATAGTTATAATATATATATATATATTTTTGTAATAAGCTTTATACGGTGATTCCAAATATGGTAATTGGTTTTTCTGTTAAGTGTCGTACTTTTCGAGATATTTCATTTGATTTTTTTATAACAAATTTGATTTTTTAAAAAATTATTGTTTCTGAACCCAACTTTTTTGGGTTGGGGATGGCTCAATCGTATAGCGCCGGTATATTGTCCTCCCTCCAACATGCGGTATCAATCCCAGAGAAGGCCAGTTTATCTTTATCTCCCATAAAATTGTTCTTCTTTATTTTACATCTTATATAATGCGATTAATATGCAATATTTAACATCTACAATATAAAGAACGAGAGATAGTACAGGCTGGAACACCTGGTGATGTCGCCTTGAAAGGAGCTCGGTTGCTTTATAATTGTTCTTAAACCCAACTTTTTGGGTTGGGGGATGGCTCAATCGTATAGCGCCGGGTATATTGTCCTCACTTCGCAACATGCGGTGGTTCAATCCAGGAGAAGGCAGTTAATTCTTTATCTTCAATAAATGATCTTTCGTTTATAATATACATAGATATATATATATATATATATATATATAATATATATATATATATATTATACTATATATATACTATATAGATACTAATATATATATATATATATATATATAAATATCTTTCTATTATATATATATATATATATATATATATCGAATTGGTGGTTTAGTTATAATTTGTTTCTTTTTTATAAAGATGCTACAGAATGTTATATTAGTTGAAAATAGTCTATTTATTTTTTTATTTAGAATATTTTTGTTGATAATTTAATTATTAGTGGCAATGATCTACAACATTTAAAAGAACTTTATTTAGATTAAAAGTTTTATAAATATATGTTGAACCTAAAAATCAT
>JABUQX010054699.1:15000-55040 GCA_015478945.1 Trachelipus rathkii
ATTTAGAAACTTTTGGAATAAAATCAAAAACTTTTTATAAAATTCAAAAAGGACTGATGTTGAGATTCTAATATATTATTATATTATTATTATTATTATTATTATTAATTATATTTATTATTATATATTATTAGTGCCGCAGAGCTTCTCAACATTATATTATTATTATATTTGTATCTTCACGCTATTATTAGACGAATTTCCCATCAATGAAACAACTCAACATTAAAGTTCTATATCATTCACTGAGGCTTAGCACACACAGTGAGTAAGACGCGAAGTTCTTAACTCAAGCGACTAAACGAGGCGACTCGTATATGCCCGTCGGCGCCAACAAACAACTCAATCGTATCCCAGATATTGATCAACTTTTGGTAATGAAGGCGGCGCAGAAAGCGCGAGCGAGCACACAGCGTGTGACGTCACACGTCACAGAGTATTCGAGCGAGAGATGATGAAGAGCGAGGCAGAGCAGACGCGGGCGGTCGAGGCGGGTGGATGAGCCAGGCAAACGACGGGCGCGGTCCTCCCCTGCAAGGGGACACCGGGATATGCGTAGGAACCCCGAAACATTAATACGGGTACTTAATCCACTTTCCAAAGTGTTACTTAAATGCACTCCAAGGGTACTTAATCCTGTTACTTAACGGTCGATGTGTGTGTGTGTGTTTTGTGGGTATCGCCCACACAACACACACACACACACCACACAAGCGATGACGTCAGCTAAGTAGCCATGGAAAAGTAAAAGAGAGGTAAGCTCGATAGAAAGAAGTAAGACGGCCTCAAATGTAAGTAAGTAGTCAATTTCAAGTAGGTAAGCGCGCTGTGGCCGGAAACCGGTTATGGATAGAATGGCCATAGTGCGCGGCTACGCGCGCACATGGGAATTATCACTCAGATTACAACGTTCATGGAAATATTAGTGTCCAGGGGGGAGCAACCCCACAGTAAAACGGCGTACATGAAATGTTACACCAAAAAGATACGCCCACCCTTGGGAACCCTAAAAAAGGCTCATCAGTCTTTCGCTGAGTAACAGGGGCGCAGACCCCGCCCCCTTGACCGCGATATGTGATTCCTACTACTGGTAATGATTGTAACTATTATTATTATTATTATTATTATTATTATTATTATTATTATTATTATTATTATTATTATTATTATTATTATTATTATTTTGCTATTGCTCTTAAGTTTATTATATTCATTAGCTATAATATTATTATTTATCATGATCATAGAGATCTTATCAATTCATCATCATCATCGTTATTCTTTCCCATTGTTTTTATTATATTATTATTATATTATTAATTTATTATTATTATTATTATTATTATTATATTATTATTATTATTCTATTACGATCTTAATTAATAATTTAATTAATATTTTAATTACTATTTTGAAAATATTGCACACCACAATTGATTTATAAATACATTAAGCTCAATCCTTAAACCCAACAACTTAAATGCAATTATGTTTGTATTATTTTTGGGGCTCAAAGGACACAAAACTGTCTTGCAGTTAGTAGTCCCTTCCAGAAATTGTGTATCATTAAATATTGTATAATGTAGAACTATTAGTATAACTGTTATTAACTTAACAAACAAATTGTTTATTTTTTCTTTGTGCACTAAAGTTTTGGAGATTGAAAAGTTTAATATGTTATTATTAATACTATAATAGTTTTTAGTTTAATTTTATTTTATTATTATTATTATTATAATTTTTATTTTATTATTATTATTATTATTATTATTATTATTATTATTATTATTATTATTATTATTATTATTATTATTATTATTATTATTATTATTATTATTTTATATTATTATTATATAATATTATAATTATTATTATTATTATATTAATTATATTATGATTATTATTTATTATTAAATTATTATTATTATTATTATTATTATTATTATTATTATTATTATTATTATTATTATTATTATTATTATTATTATTATTATTATTATTATTATTATTATTATTATTATTATTAATACGCACTTAAAGTATTTGTTAATTCATTATCAATATATAATAAGAGTTGTCGTAAGAAGAGCTTGAGAAAATAGTGCTAAAAAAGACAAATAAGGTAAACACCGAAAAATATAAGAAGAGAAAAATACCCTAAATGAATTTGGTTGCGTTTCTACAATTTTCTCTAAAGGAAAAGGTTTGATTTTTGCTCCGGACTGAGCCCTATTTAGCCCCAATCTTAAAATGGACCCCAAATTCTTAATTTTCAGCCTATTTTTTTTTTAAACTCAAATCGCAGCTTTTTCTTACCTCTAAACGTCCTTTTCGGGTGTTTTTCTTCTAAAATAGTAATTTCTTTTCTATTTTAATTTTTTCAAACCTATCTTCCTCACATTTTTCAATACTAGTCGTACAATTTTTTCGAAATGACTTCAAATTTGAAATACACAAAGATTAGAATATTACCTAAAAAATTTGGGAAGGAAATATTGATATTTGACACCAAATCCGAACAATGATCGATTTTCTAAACTTAGTTTTTTGGGGTTTTGAAATTAAAAAATTGGCAAAAAAAATTTTCTGTTCGTCCGATCTGCATAAAAGTTTCAGGGCATTTGTAGTCGGGCAAGTGACATATTTCACTCATTTTCTATATACATATAGCATAATTTGAATAAGGTACACAAATGTACATTGTTTTCTTATTGGAATAAGCTATACAGTAGATGTATAATTACAGGTGAATAGTTTGATGAGATATAATCTAATTTGTGTGGTGGCGTTGTATTATTCGAAAAGACGAAAATAAACCGTTATAAAAAATAATGACTTATGTTTAAGATAATCTATCAAGTTTTAAAATAAGAAAGTTCATTTTCCTCAAATCATTTCGCTTTCTCGTCTTACAGAATAGCGAAATTGAAAAATTTTATTTGCATCATCTCCCGAGATATAATAAGTAACGTTATTTCGTGCCCGAGTCGAAGTCTAAGAAAGTTTCTGTTTAGATATTTTTTTTCGAGTGTAATCTAGTAGAGTAAAGTTTTTCTCTTTTTAGAGTTTTTTTTAACGTCAGTATATGGACTGTACTGACTATTTAAAAGTGATGGTATTTTATTCTATAAATAAAATTATTTAAGGCTTAATATCAACACCACAAAAACATTATTTTTAATGTAGGAATTATGGTTTAAAAAAAAATCGCTTAAGGAACAAAGGTTTTTGATTTGCATCGTCTCCTAGAAATAAAAAGTAACGTGTTTCGTTTTCCCATATGAAAGCGTAAGAGGAACCCTTAAGATTTTTCGTAGACGTGTATATTGTTTAAAGTGAACTATGCACACACCACACACACAATATTAAATATAGTTATAATAATATTATTATATATTACTATTTAATATTTCTTTATATAGTCAATATATATTAAATAAACTATATATATGATTGTAAATAGAAAATTTCCAGGAATATTTTTTTCTCCCTGAAAAAAAAAAAAACTCGCAAGGACTGAAAGTTTATTTTTTGCATCATCCCCGAGAAGTAAAGATAGAACGTTGTTTGTTTCCCGCCAATTGAAGCGTAAGAAAGGGAACCTTAAAAATTTCTAGCGTTTAATTTTAAAACGTGAATCTATTTATCAGTATAAAGTTTTAAATATATTAATATATTTATATTATATATATATATATATATATATATATATATATATATAGTTATATATAATATATTATATATTATATATATATATATTATTATATAAAGTATATAACAAAATAGTACACTTTACAAAATAACGTAAAAAAAATCTAAAGGATACCCTTACGCCTCGATCGGGCACGAAATAACGTTACTTTTTACTCTCGGGAGATGGTGCAAATTAATACATTACATATATATACAATATTAGATAGTGAAGGTGTTTTAGTGGGGGGTGTTGATTGTGTTAGTGGTTTATGGTCTTTATTATATTATAATATATACTATAATATATAGTATGATATATATATATATATATATATATATATTAAAATTTCAAAGAAATAAGGACCGTTCGTTGAGATATTTATGGAAATTTCTGCCCTTATTTACAGTTACTGAATAAATTTTTCGCAGCTTTGCATCAGATTTTATTCATTCCTAAATTTTTATTCAGAATAAATAAATTATCACAAATTTGATCTTAAAATTAATACTTTTTTATTTAAAAATAATTTTTTTATTTCAATTTTTAAATAAAAAAATTCATTTTTAAACAGTCAAAATAGTGTTAATTACAAGATCAAATTTGGGATATTGCCGACGGTGTTTAAATTAGGATGAAATTAAAAATTTTTGTGAATTTGGAATTTTTTGAATGAGTAACGTAAATAAGGGCAGAAATTCCACATATTATATATATATAGTATATAGTAATATATATATTATTAATATATATATATATATATATATAGTAATATATATAATTATATTATATATTATATAGTATATATATATATTATATATAAATATGATGATCATATATATAGTATATATATATATATTATGTATGATATATATTATATACTATATATATTATATAGCACGTGAAAAAAAATGTAAAGGTGGGTCACGCTGCTCTTCCACCTGCCTCTCCAATCGCAATGATGCCCGCATCTATAAGAGGCCCTTTATATATATATTTTTTTGGGAAACTTTTCGTCATGAAAATTTTCTTGATTGTAAAAGTTGATTAAATCTAGTATACCATTTTTTTAGAAAATACTCTTTTGTAAATCATAATAAAATAAAAAAAATACTTTTCGAAAAAGTTAATATAATATGAATCCTAAAACATCATGTGTAATACTTGTAAAACATATCGCAATTTAACCGATATATTATGATATATATATTATATTAGTATATATATATATTATTATATATATAATATATATATATATATATATAAGTATATATATAATAATATATATATTAATATTATATATATATAATAATGTATATATATATATTATAGTACACTTTAAATAAATAACGTAAAAAAATTATCTAAAGGATAGCCTCTCTTATCTTCGATGGGGCACGAATAGTAAGCCGTACTCTTTCTTCTCGGGAATGGTTGCAATAATTTACATTTTTCGTTTCCTTAAGCGAGTAAGCGATATTTGATTAAATAAAATATTTTCGTGTTTTTTAAAAATAAATTTTGCTTGATTGTAAAAAAATTTTGTGAATAAATTATTTTTTAAATTAATATTAAATTTAAAGAAAATTTTTTGATAAAAATTTTTTGGGTTTCCCCCCCCGCCGGGTAAAGCCCCGAAAAAAAGAAAAAACTTAAATTTGTTATATAAAATTATTTTCGTTTTTGTTAAAATACTTTTTACTTGGTAAAAAAAAAAATATCTATATTTAATATATTTCATTAAAATCAATTACTTGTAATCTGAATATCAATTCAATTCCTTATTAGTTATTTTTTTTTTTCATAAATTAGTCGCTCCCTAAAAACCATCGTTTTCTATTATAAACTAAATTGTAGAGGGTAACTCGAATGAAATCATATTTTCTAAAACAGAAAAAAAAAACTTAGGCTGTCTTTTCGAATGATCATAATTAATTATTAGGACCTGAATATCAACTCTTTATAGACTTAGATTCCTGGTAATTGTTCATTTGTTGTTTCCGTCCTCTGAAGAAAATTTCGCTTTGGGGAACGAAATTAAATTTATTTTGCAGGCATTTCACGAGATAGTACAAAAGTATACGTTATTTCGCGTGCCCGATCCGATACGTAAAGGAGACTCTAATACTTGTTTTAACAACGTTAATTTTATATATATTATATATATATATATATATGATATATATAATATATATATTATATAATAATATATATATATATAGTATATATATATATATATATATATTATATAATATATATATATATATATATATATATATAAAATATTATTATTATAGTTAGTTCGCGCGTCTTCGTTTAGATTAAGAGTCCCCTTTACGTGTCAGGTTGGCACGTAATAACGTTACTTTTTTTACTTCTCGGAGGATGATCAAAATTAAATTTTCGTTCCCAAAGCGAATTTTTTTTGAGGGAAACACCAATTAATATAAATTACGGATCTTATGTCTATAATGAGTTGGATATTCTAAGGTCCTATATAATTAATTAGAATCATCCGAAAAGACAGTCTAAGGTTTTTTTTGTTTTTCTTGTTTTTACAGAAAATATTTTACTTCAAGTTAACCTCGAGAATTGAAGTATCATTTAGAAAATTGTTTTACCTCCTAAGGAGCTAATTTCGAACCTTATGTACTTAATAGGAATTGATTTGATTTCAGATGTATCATCGTATTTATTTATAGTAAAATTATTTATTGTCTTCGTTCTTTAATATTTCTTAGTCTGTATAATCAATCGTAAGTCTTTTTATTCTCGGGAGATAATCAAAATAAATCCTTTCGTTCCTTAACGAATTTTTGTCGAGGGAAAAAATTACTGGAAATCTAAACTATAAAGAATTGAAAAATCAGTTATTCACGTATCATATAATTTATTTTAAGAAATATACCAAGAATTTTAAGAATATTGAGTGTAGATCAGCGGATAGAAAGATCAAAATTTTTTCAACACCATATATTATTAAATGTTACCGTATTTGTTGTTCGGGATGCTCGTTGAAAGGTGCCGTCGTTTCACTCTAAATTAACTATGATTTAATCTGACTTGCAAAAATCGTCTTTTTATTTATACGGTGGATTGTTGCGCTCAGATGTGATTTTTAATGATTACTAACAAAGAGTAACTTTAAAAAAAAGCAAAAATAGGTTATTTAAATCAATATCGTTTAGCGTGAACAATAAATTCAAAATTGATAATTGAAATATTATTTTTTGATTTATCAAGCAAAAAGCATTTTAACAAAAACCAATAATAATTTTCTTTAACTCAATATTTTCCCAATCATAACCAATTAAATTTCTGAATATTTTAAATATATTATTTTTGATTAAAAGCAAAATTATTGTTTATAAAATACAGAAAATAATTTTTTAAAATAAAAGAATCTCTGGCCCTTTAAATTCGAAATACATTAAATATTGATTTTTTTTGTTTATCAAGCAAAAAGTATTTTAACAAAAACAAAAAAAATTAATTATTTAAATTCAAATTTTAATTGCACGCGCTGATTTTTAATGATTACTAAGCAAAAGTAATTACAAAAAATAAGTTTATTTAATCAAATATCGTTTACGTGACAAATAATTAATTATTGAATAATTAAATTTTTTTGATTAACAAATCAAATAAGCATTTTAACAAAACAATAATAATTTCTATTTACTCATTATCTGGTTGTAACAACCAACTACTGATATATTAAATAATATTTTTTTTTGATTATCAAGCAAAATGTATTTTTAAAAACAGCGAAATAATTTTATTAAAATAAAAGATATATATATAGTTATAAATTAAATTCGAAATATCATTAAATATTGATTTTTTTTTTGTTTATCAAAGCAAATAAGTTAATTTACCAAAACGTCGAGAAATTAATTTAATTTATTCAAATATCGCTTACGCGACAAAATAATCTTAATTATTAAATAAATATAATTTATTTTTGATTATTTCAAGCAAATTATATTTTTAAAAACACGAAAATAATTTTATTTGATCAAAATATCGCTACCCGCGTTAAGTGAACGGAAAAATGTATTTTTAGCACCAATCTTCGTCGAGAAGTAAATTAACGTTATTTCGTATCCGATCGAAGCGTAAGAGGGCATAGAATTGGGACGTTTTGTAACGTTTAAAAATCAATTGGGTTCCCTTTTACGTTTCAATCGGGGAACGAAACAACGTTACTTTTTACTTCTTGGGAGATGATGCAAAATAAACCTTTCGTTCCTTAAGCGAGTTTTTTTCCTGAGCAGAAAAAATAAAATATACGGAATCTAGTCAAGCTAAAGAATTGATATTCAGTCTGTCACATATCATTTAATTTTTTCCTTTATTTGGTAATCGTAATTTTCTTAAGACTTAATAATTAATCATAATCATATTGGTACGAAATGATAGTCTCCACTTTTTGATTATATAATTGTGCTGTTGCGTTGTATTATTTTCGAAAGACGAAAATAAACCCTTCCAAAATGTTTAAAATTGTTTAAAATAATTATAATTAGTAAGTTTATTTCATTACATTCCTTTCTATAATATATATATATATATATATATGGTATATTTATATATTATATATAATATTATTATATATATTAATATATATATTATATATTATTATATATATTATAATATATAATATATATATAATATATTATATATAATTATAATATATATATATCATTAATATATATCATATTATATATATAATAGTATAATATATATTATATAAATATATATATATAGTACAGCTTTAAAAAAATAAAGTAAAAAAAAGTACTAAAAGGATAACCTCTTTAACTGCCCTCGTATCGGAATGCAACGAATTAACGTTATTTTCTTCTTTCGGAGAGTTGCAAGATATCATTTTCCGCTCTTCAAAGCGAGTAACGATTAATTCGATTAAGCATAAAATTTTTCGTGTTTTAAAATATAGTTATTTGCTTGATTAAATAAAAAAAATTGATAATTAATATTTTATTAAGAATTTAATTTGTCGCGTAACGATTATTTTTATAGATAATTTTTTCGTTTTTCTTAAAAATTCTTTTGCTTTGAAAAAAAAAACTCAATATTAAGAATTTATATGTAAATAATACGTGTATATCTGAATATTAATCATTCCTTATTATATTTATTTTTTTATAATGAGTCTCTAAAAAAAACAATTTTTCTATGAATAAATATATTGTGACGAGTATACAAGATGTAAATATCTTGTTATAGAATACCAGAAAAACAAAAAAAAAATAGAAAAAAACGTTAGGCTGTTTCTTTTTGTATAATCATAATCTAATTATTAGGACCTGAAAAAACTGCTTTAGAGAACAGATTCCGTTCGATTACAATCAAATTATTTTCGTGTTTTGAAAAAAATGATACTTGCCTTGATAATAAAAAATTGATATTTAATATAATTAGAATTTAAATTTCTAAATGAAAGCTATATTTTATTAGATAAAATTATTTTCGTTTTGGCAAAAATTCTTTTTGCTTGAAAAAAGAAAAAAATCATATTTAATATAATGAAGCAGATAAATCACGTGTATGTTCTCAATATACTCAAATTTTATTATATTCATTTTTTTTTAAATTAGTCTTCCCTCAAAAAACAAGTTTCTAATGTAATACGACATTTTCGAACTTAACGCAAGTAAATAATCTTTATAAAACAGAAAAACAAAAATAAATAATAAAAAAAACGTTAGCTGTCCTTTGTATAAATCATATTAATTATAGGGACCTGAAATATACTAACTCTTTAAGGAGACAGATTCCGTAAAATTTTTTCTGGTTGTTTTCCCTCGAAAAAAAGAAGTCGCTTGGGGAACGCAAAAATTTATTCTTTGCATCATCTCACGAAAATTAAAAAGTAACTTTAAGTTTCGCTGCCCCGATCGAACGCGCTGAGGGCGAACTCTTTTATATTTTCTACGGCTTAATCTTTGAAGGTGCGATGGTGTATATATTTATATATTATATATATATATATATAGTATATATATATATATATATATATATATATAATATATATATATATATATATTAAATCTAATATATATATATAGTACATATATATATTTAAAAAAAATTGAAAAAAAAATTATAAAATTATATAAATTAATTATATATATATTATACACATATAAATATATAAGTTATAATTTTCCCAAGCGAATTTTTTTTCGAGGGATAACCACCCAAAAAAAATTTACGGATCCTTCTAAGTCCTATCTAGAATGTTAAGTGATGTGCTATATTTATGAATAATAACAAAAAAAAACGCCATCTTGTGGTTCATTGACAAAATAGATCATCTTACTGCTTATTTTTTCTCTAACGTAGTGTTAATAAAATTGATGACTAATTCCGTCAAAATATTTTCCTTATTTATATAAATATTTTTTCCTTCGTTCTTAATATTCTCTTAGTCCTTATATCAACGTTACTTTACTTCTCGGGAATAATGCACCATACCTTTCGCTTTCCTTAGGCTGGGTAAACTAAATCGGTCCGAATCGTTGATAAAGTCTGGAATATTTTGGAAAAAAGCATTTATTTCTTTGGAAGGAAGTCAATTAATCGACGTTTCCTTCGTAGAGGATTAAGATAATTTTTCTAATATAATTTTATATTATTATTTTGTTTAATTTTTTCCAGACATAAAGATTCCATCATTTAAATTTTCACCTGAACCAAAAAGAAATAAGGGAAAATTATATATTAAAAACACAATCAAATTAATATATTTGCTTTCCAGAATTCAATATCTCATTTAAACATAACGTCGGAGACTAGAGACCGACGAAAATTATAAATATTTTAGAATTCCCAATATACCGGTTATATTCTAGTCATATTTGTATATTAATTTTGTTTCCGGGAAATTATTTTTAATAACGTGATAAACATAGGTTGAGTAAATTATACTCCCATATATTACTGCACCACTCGACACTCATCATGAATTTTTCTTTTCTTTGTAGTTTCAACAATGGGCCCCACTCCGATAAAATTGTCTGCTTCGAATGCGCCAAATATCAATAAATCAAGAATAGTGCAAAAAATCTTCGCGGAAGTTTTTGGAATTTGAAAGCCGATTATCACTTACGAACGATAGTTTTCTCGCGAAATCGGATCTGACATTTTCTACCTACAAATTCATTAAACAGTGTAGAGCATTCAAATAACAATAACGAATCTTTTTTTGAATTTCACAATAGGACCGTGTGTTCAACACTTTCTTCAAGAAAACTCTCAACATAAAAGATAAAGATATCAGAGCCGCTGTTCGTTCGGAACAAAGAACACGAAATCATCGCCATTCTCATTGCAGCGCAAAATGCGGTTTGTCGTGCCCTATTAACGTCAATCGAGCCTCCAGACGGGAAAATTTCGAAAAATATTTGAAACTCGGGGACGTAAAAAGCCAGGAAATATTTCTGGGGAAACTTATCAAAAAATTCAAGCCGAGATATAGATATCCAGTAAAAGGCAGTGAAAGAAAATTAAATAACGGCTTTCACTTGTTCGTCAATGACATGAGGACTCGAGTTTGCAGGGGTTTCTTCAAGTACGCTTTCAATATTACGGATAAGGTTATCAAAGTCATCGTCCGAAAGAAAAAATCGAAAAGACTTGAGCAATCGCGAGATCTTGGAAAACAACGTGAAAATACCGTACTTGGCAAAAACGAAATAAATGAACATGTTCCAAATTATGAAGCTGAGTTACAAAATGGTTGGTAAATGGTGGTTTTTTCCTTATCGCAAATATTGTTTTTTACGTTTTGTATATAATTTTATATTCGTAACCAACTTTTAAACAAATTATTAATATTATTAATAATATTAAATATCGAAAGGACATGAACATTCTCGAAATCTTGGAGGGAAACGTGAAAATACTGCACGAGGCAAAAACGAGACAAATGAAAGTGTTCAAAATTATGAAGCTGATTTACCAAATGGTGAGCAAATATTGTTTTTTTCTCTTATCATAAATAATTTTTTGTACGTCTTTTAATTATTTTTATATTTATAAACAATTTTCAAACAACGTATTATTATTATTATTTTACTATTATTAGTATTATTATTATTATTTCCATTTTTATTAAAAATCGAAAGAACTAAAGCATTCGCAAGATCACGGAAGGGAACGTGAAAATACTGTACTTTGCAAAAACGAGCCAAATGAAAGTGTTCCAAATTATGAAGCAGAGTCACCAAATGGTGGGTATTGTGGTATTCTTTTTTCTTATCGTTAATAATGTTTTGTGAGTCTTGTAAATAATTTTAAATTTATAAACAATTTTCAAATTACGTACTATTATTATAATTATTATTATTATTAGTACAAGCATCTATACTACGCATCTCTTGATCCTGACGGACCAGGCTTGTTCGCTGAGCGCGGGTTAGCCCACGCATACAAAAGTATATCGCCTTTTTTTTAATATCGTTGTTGATCTTATTTCAGGGAAGGAGGATATAATGTCTACTTGTCGGTCAAAATGCAGACTCGAATGTTCCAAACGCGTCGCTCCTAAATTTGTTAATGAAGCTCTAAATAAATATTGCAAATACGCGAACGTCGCGCTTCAGTGGAAATTCATCGCCTCTCTCATAGAGCCTATTCGATCGAGTAACGACGACGGTCTCGACGAACCCTTAGACAGGCGTGGTCGCAAAAGGCGCATAAAAAACGCATTTTTCATCGCATGCGAAGGCGATCGAGTTCGCGTTTGTAAAGAATTTTTCAAGAAAACTTTCAAAATTAGTGATAGACCCATCAGAACGGTGATCGAGAGGAAAAAAGAAAAAAGCGAATTTAAGGCCGAAGATTTGCGAGGAAAACGTAATAAACGCGAGAGGTTAGATAACCGTATCTTAGACGACATTCGAGAACATATTGAGTCTATTCCGAAAATCGAAGTTCTTCTCGCAGCGCGGGTATCGCCCCCTTCCGACACCGCTGCCACCGAGGGATCAGAGGCGAGGCTTTATATACGTAAAGGCAAAACCGTAAAAAAGTTGCACCGAGACTATGTGAACGAATACCGAGATAAGAAATCTTCGGACGGCGGGGAACGCCCTCTCGGTAGCTACAGAACGTACCTAAAAATATTCAGGGAAAAATTCAAAATATCCCGTCTTTCTCCCGAAAACGAACGGTGCGAAGAGTGTCACGCGTTTAATTTAGCAGGGATTAAAGAAAAAGAAGAAATGAAAGAAAAAATCGAAACTCACATGAGGGAAGAAGAATTATTGGACAAAAACAAAAAACGCGATGAAAAAAAGGCCGAAGGTAACGCCCATTACGTCGTGGCTTACTTTAAAATGCAAAACGCGTTGGAGTTTCCGAAAAACGAGGATGCCGCTTCGGCTTCGTCGTCGCTATACTATACTCCCAAGATCAATTTTTATAATTTCGCGGTTTTTGAACGAAAAAGTAATTCGCCTCGCTTTTTCATTTGGCACGAGGGCGAAGGAACCGGTTCAGCACCCGAGGCCGCTTCCAGCCTTCGGAAATTTATCGAGGAAAAATCTGCGGAAGTCGAAGAGGGTGAAGAGATCGACCTGGTGTTCTATTCTCTCAGATTCAGTGACATTAAAACGTTCGAATCGTTCATCTCCACGTACTTCTTCTCTTGTTCCGAGCTTCGGGTTAAATCGATAACCCATAGCTTCTCAAAAACGGGGCATATTAAAGGCGTATGTGAACTTTTTATTACTTCGCACTTAAAAAAACTAATAGAAAATGAGTCTAAATCAAAACCCATCCACATTCCAGAGCAATATGTTTCGCTAATAAAAAATGTGAAACGAACGGACGGTAGTAGCCGTTGCGCGGTGCGCGAAATGAAACACGACGATTTCAACGACCTGAGAAAAACTCTCGGGATTAGCTTGACGAGATCCACCGAAATGAACCATGAATCTGTATATTCGCGGTGAATGAGAATTTGAAAAGAAAACGCGCACTTGTTTTCAAATAACACCCAACGAAGAGAAGATCTCCTTAAAAACCATCTCTCGGGTAACTCGAGTGCCGAGCAAAGCTTTCTCTTTCAGAAAAAAGTTAAAGACAGTAAAAAGCTTGAGAAATAGTGCGCTCACGCGACGTTTTCTCTTATCAATCTACGACATATACTAGAAATTTATAAGCAAATGCTTTTTTAAAAATTATAATAATATATAATAATATTATATATATATATTATTATATATATATATAAACATATATAATAATATATATATATTATTATATATATTTAATATATATAATATAATATTATATATATATTATATATTATATACATATATATAAATAATATTATTATATATATATACTATATATATATAATATATAATAATTATATATATAAATATTATATAATCGTAAATGCTTGTTTACTATAACAAATTGTTTAGAAATTCCATAATTTATACTTTTTAAAAAGATTTTTATATTTATTGATTACAAAAATTACACAAGTTGTTTATCTTATCCTGATCCTTACCCATGTGACTATTGCTGAGTGTTATAGATGCGGGCATCATTGCGATTGGAGAGGCAGGTGGAGAGCACGTGTGACCCACTTTACATTTTTTCAGTGCTATATGAATTAAGATATTTAAAGCGTCTAACACCAATTCTGGTTTCACGTTTTTACATTTTGAAGTCTTTTTGCGCACGTTAATCCAAATGTCATTTTTGAATATAAACCTCTACCTCTTCCGTGTCGATGAAAAAAGATATTCTATTTTGGAATTAGAAAATCCCAGAAGATTCGTAGAAGGGAACCATTACGAAGAGATCGTTTTAGATGGCACTGAGGATAAATACATCATCGTGACTCCGAAGGTGTTTCTTCGTCCGCAGTTATACGATGAACAAAATAACATTATCATGGATGAATCTCGGGACAAGATTACGACAACCGAGGAATATATCTTCACCGAATCCCACCCATTGGTGTTCGCAACTTCTCTGGACATGACGCTCTCCATATCCGGAGTTCGTTGCCCTTTACGTCTTAATTTTAATTTAACATATACTATAAGCATCAGCCTGCTGACGAAAATGTTTCAACGATGGAAACTACATTCGGAAATCAATCTAGAAAACAATCTGCCCGACGAGAACAGTAAAATAAAACGCTGCGTAGAAGTGATGAAATCGCTGATGGAGAAATCGTTTAAAGCTCTCTGCTCGGAAAACACCAACAAGAACAAATCTCCGATGGAATTTGACTTAGCTCGATACGACTTAAAGAAACGAGCCTTTTTTCTTAGGGAATTCGTAGATTCCCTACCGGAGCTAGTCGGAGAATTCCCGAAAATTCAAATTCCCACCCAAATAAAGATGTCGAAATTCATGCTATCCTCTTCGGTTAATTGTTTGGACGAGTGGACGACCGAGAGAAAAATAGAAAAGTTATCGAGACGTATGGAAAACGTGCCTTATAACTACAGAAACGACGAAAGCCGAAGATGCGAAGATGATTTCATGGAGAACGATAAGAAGCAGGTCTTGGAAATCGTGCAATCAGAAGAGGAAAAAATAAGAAAATTTTTAAAAGAAGGATTAGATAAAAACGCGTGTGTGGTGACGTACGAATCTGCGATAGAAAACCTCCTAGGTGAGCTTTTACCAGAACTTTTGAAGAGGGATAAGTTCGCCTTCCTTAACCTTTTTCCCTTCCCTGGTGTTCCGATATTCGTTAAAAAAAAAAAAAACGCTCAATCAAATCCTTGGAAGCTGACCGCTACACTGGCCGACCGGAGAAATCTCTTCTGTAGAGTTAGCCAAACGGTGTTGGATACTCAGGCGGATAAACTGGTGACGGCGACGGCGACGGGAAGCGAGACCCGACTATTTCGGAATTGGACGTAGAAGCCAAATTCAACGCCGTCGTTCCCCTATTCACGCCGGAATTGGTGGAAGTCTTAAAACCGATCCTTCAAACTAAAGTTTTCGTCTCCCTGAGTTGCTTTTGCATTTTAAGAAACCCTCATCTCTTCGATAAAGTCGCTCATCTAGCGGCGTTGATATGCCTATGGATTAAGTTTACAGTTCTCAAGAGAATACTACCGCTCGAGTTTACTCTGGAATTCTTGAAATCCATACTCGCGACAGCCTTCGTTTACATGGAATGGGATATCTTCAAGCGCTACAAAGAGCTGCTACTAAAAGATCCCCAATCGGCGGTGAGTAGCTTCCTCGATGAGTTCAAAATCGTGACGTCATTTTCAGAAAATCTAAATAAACCGCTATTTTTTCTATACTGTTATCGTCACGAGGCGTCGACAGAAACGATAGTTCGTATTTTTAAAATACTACGCCGTGAATTTATTTATCGGACCTACCGTAAGTTGAACTTCGAAAACAGTTACAGGGGTATTTTAATACACATCTTTACTCCAATCGACGACCAGACTCTTTCTACGGACGCCTTTTTGAAAACGATGAAAATTCGCTCGATGCCCTTCGCCGAAGCGATAAGCGAGGACTACGTTACTCGCCATACCTACCTCAAGAATAAGCGTTATGAGGTCGCTGTAACGAAAGACAAGCTGAAACGTTTCTGCTACAGACGCTTGTCGAAACTGACTGTTACGACGCATTTCAACGGCCGCTTGTTGAGAACTTGCAAAGACGAGGAAAACATCGGAGATTTCACATTACAGGACCTCGAGAAAATGGCCGAAAAAGAATACGGTTTATCGAAAGAAATCATCAATCATATTTTCTGTTACAGGCTGATGTTCATCGACGCAGTCGAATGCCTCTTTAGCTTAAAATTTAACAGACCCGGTTGGACATTCCCGAAACACCTCGACCGGTACAAATGCGCTAGACGACAACTGGCGATTGAAATTCTCGAACAAACAAAAAAAGATGTCTTCGACAGAGTGAAAAAACGCTTCAACATTAGGCCCGTTCAACGTTCATGATACAGCAGCACATCCATCATTTATGGCCGATCGTCGACAAAGTGAACGATCGTGTGATATATATAATATTTATCTAACTAAAATATTTTTTTGTTTTAATTAAATTAAATATATTATTCACTAATTAAAGATTGTGCAACAAAAATAAAATTATAAGTATATAATACATAATATCATAATATATATATATATATATATATAATATATATATATATTATTTATATAATATATAATATTATATATATATATATATATATAATATATATATATATTATAATATAATATATAATATTATATTTAATATATATAAATATAATATATATAATATATAAAATATATATATTAAATAATTATAAATATATATATATAATAATATACTATATAATATATATAATATATATATAATATATACTATATAATAATATATAATTAACTAATAATAATATTATAATAAAGATAAGTTTTACACCGTCTTTGAATTAGTCGTGTTTAATATATATATATTATATATATATATATAATATATATACTATATTATATAAATACTTATATAAATATATAATAATATATATTATATATATATATATATATCTATATATACGATTAAAGATAAGTTTACACGTCATACATATATTTATATACTTAATACATATTATAATATATATATATATATAAATATAAATATATATATATATAATAATAATATTATATATATATACTATATATATATAATATATATTAATATATAATAATATAATATATATATATATATAAATACTATATATATACTATTATATATAATAAATAATAATATATAATAATTTATATATTATATATATATATATAATATATAATATATATATATATAATATATATCATATATAGTATATATAATTATATTATAATATATAATATATATTATATATACTATATATATATATATATATATATAATATATAAATAATATACTATATATAAATAATTATAATAAAAATATAATATTTTAATATTAATATAATATATAATATATATATATATTATAATACTATATATATGTTTAATATTCTATGTTACATCATCGATTTTTTAAAACACATTTGTTTGTTGTCAATATTAACCTGTTAAAAACTACGAAAGATGATAAAAAATGGTAATGAATTTTATTAACCTATTTTCAACTTTATATAATATTTATTTGTATAATATAATAAAGGTAAAAAAGCTCTCTGTATTCTTTTTTCAATGATGGTCTGGTGATTTTGAAAGAACACATATTTTTCCAGAATATATATATATATATATATATATATATATATATATATAAAATATTCTCTGAAACTCTGGTATAATAATATATATATATATATATAAAAATATATTAAATAAATTCTATATATAATATATATATATATATAATATATATCCCCTGAATCCCTGACTCACCAGCGTGACGTTGTATTTTTCAAAAAAAATATAATATATAAAGGGCCTTTAGATGCGGCACATTGCGATTGGAAGAGCAGGTGAGCGCACGTGTGACCCACTTTATTTTTTCTATGAATTAAGATATTTAAAGCGTCTAACACCAATTCTGGTTTCACGTTTTTACATTTTGAAGTCTTTTTGCGCACTTTAATCTAAATGTCATTTTTGAATATAAACCTCTACTACTTCCGCGTCGATGAAAAAAGATATTCTATTTTGGAATTAGAAAATCCCAGAAGATACGTAGAAGAAGGGGACCATTACGAAGAGATCGTTTTAGATGGCACTGAGGATAAATGCATCATCGTGACTCCGAAGGTGTTTCTTCGCCCGCAGTTATACGATGAACAAAATAACATTATCATGGACGAAGCTCGGGACAAGATTACGACAACCGAGGAATACATCTTCTCCGAATCCTACCCATTGGTGGTCGCAACTACTCTGAAAATGACGCTCTCTATATCCGGAGTTCATTGCCCTTTACTTCTTAATTTTGATTTCGAACATCCTATGAGCATCAGCTTGCTGACGAAAATATTTCAACGATGGAAAATACATTCGAAAATCAATCTAGAAAACAATCTGCCCGACGAGAACAGTAAAATAAAACGCTGCGTAGAAGTGATGAAATTGTTGATGGAGAAAACGTTTAAAGTTCTCTGCTCGGAAAACACTGACAAGAACAAATCTCCGATGGAATTTGACTTAGCTCGATACGACTTAAAGAGACGAGCTTTTTTTCTTAAGGAATTCGTAAATTCCCTACCGGAGCTAGTCGGAGAATTCCCGAAAATTCAAATTCCCACCGAAATAAAGATGTCGAAATTCATGCTATCTTCTTCGGTTAATTGTTTGGACGAGTGGACGACCGAGAAAAAATTTCAAAAGTTATCTCTGCGTATGGAAACCGCGCCTTATAACTACAGAAACGACGATTGTCGAAGATGCGAAGATGATTTCACGGAGAACGATAAGAAGCAGGTCTTGGAAATCGTGGAATCAGAAAAGAAAGAAGGATTAGATAAAAACGCGTGTGTGGTGACGTACGAATCCGCGATAGAAAACCTTCTAGGTGAGCTTTTACCAGAACTTTTGAAGAGGGATAAGTTCGCCTTCCTTAACCTTTTTCCCTTCCCTGGTGTTCCGATATTCGTTGAAAAAAAAAAAAACGCTCAATCAAATCCTTGGAAGCTGACCGCTACACTGGCCGACCGGAGAAATCTCTTCTGTAGAGTTAGCCAAACGGTGTTGGATACTCAGGCGGATAAACTGGTGTTCGGCTGTGGCGACGGCGGCGGAAAGGGAGACCCGACTATTTCGGAATTGGACGTAGAAGCCAAATTCAACGCCGTCGTTCCCCTATTCACGCCGGAATTGGTGGAAGTCTTAAAACCGATGCTTCAGACTAAAGTTTTCGTCTCCCTGAGTTGCTTTTGCATTTTAAGAAACCCTCATCTCTTCGATAAAGTCGCTCATCTAGCGGCGTTGATATGCCTATGGATTAAACTTACTGTTCTTAAGAGAATACTACCGCTCGAGTTTACTCTGGAATTCTTGAAATCCATACTCGCGACAGCCTTTGTTTACATGGAATGGGATATCTTCAAGAGCTACAAAGACCTACTACTAAAAGATCCCCAATCGGCGGTGAGTAGCTTCCTCGATGAGTTCAAAATCGTTACGTCCTTTTCAGAAAATCTAAATAAACCGCTATTTTTTCTATACTGTTACCGTCACGAGGCGTCAACAGAAACGATAGTTCGTATTTTTAAAATAATACGCCGTGAATTTATTTATCGGACCTACCGTAAGTTGAACTTCGAAAACAGTTACAGGGGTATTTTAATACACATCTTTACTCCAATCGACGACCAGACTCTCTCTACGGAAGCTATTTTGAAAACGATGAAAATTCACTCGATGGACTTCGCCGAAGTGATAAGCGAGGAATACGTTACTCGCCATAGCTACCTCAAGAATCCTCGTTATAAGGTCGCTGTAACGAAAGACAAGCTGAAACGTTTCTGCTACAGACGCTTGTCGAAACTGACGATTACGACAAATTTCAACGGCCGCTTGTTGAGAACTTGCAAAGACGAGGAAAACATCGGAGATTTCACATTACAGGACCTCGAGAAAATGGCCGAAAAAGAATACGGTTTATCGAAAGAAATCATCAATCATATTTTCTGTTACAGGCTGATGTTCATCGACGCAGTCGAATGCCTCTTTAGCTTAAAATTTAACAGACCCGGTTGGACATTCCCGAAACACCTCGACCGATACAAATGCGCTAGACGACAACTAGCGATTGAAATTCTCGAAGAAACAAAAAAAGATGTCTTCGACAGAGTGAAAAAACGCTTCAACCTTTAGCCCGTTCAACGTTCATGAATCGTTAGAGCAGCACCTCCCCTCCTAATTCCCCAGTCAGCCGATCGTCGAGGGAAAGCGAGCTTCTTGTGATATAATAATTAATTATTTTATCTAATAATTCCAGTTACTATTTTTTGTTTATAAATTTAGAATCAAATTTCTCATCTAAATAAACGACTTACTTACGTTTAAAATAAAAATTATAGCACGAGCCACATATAATATATGTAAATTGTTAATTAGATGTAAAATAATAATAAAAGATATACAATATGCAAAGAAAGTATACTGTTTCATATACTATATTATATATAATATATATAATATATAATAATAATATATAACTATATATATATATACTTCTATATAATATATATATATCTATAATAAATAATAAATATATAATATATATATTAATATATATATACTATATATTATACTACTATATATATATATATATATATATATAATATAGATATATATACTATATTAGTATATATATTATATACTATCGAATAAGATAAGTTTTCACGTTCTTAAATTTAGTTCGGTCAAATTAAATATATTAACTATTGTTATAATTTAAATCATAATATAATATATTATATTTATATATAAATATATATATATATTAATTTATCAGCGTATTCATATGTTCTATAAATATAAAATTGAAGACAAATAAAAAAATAATGTGTATTGATGTATTCAGATATATGCATAATTATATATAATATATATATATATATAATATAATATATATATATATATATATATATATATATAATATATATATAATATATATATAATATAATATATATATATAATACGATATATATATATATATAGATATATATGTATAGATAATAATATATATATATATATATAATTATAATAACTATATTAATATATAATATATATATATATAATAACTAACTTATTTTATCAGAAATATTATTACCATCAATATTTCAATTATAACCTATATCTATAAACTATTCCTTTTTAACCTACGCTTCGATCAATTCACGAAACGAAATAACGTTACTTTTTACTTCTCGGGAAATGAAAAAATAAATTGTTCTTTCCTTAAGAGAGTTTTTTTTCGAGGAAAACCAAAAATATAAATACGAAATCTAGGACTTCGCATGGGCACTTACGTAACGAAGTAATGGATCGAAACTGCGGTCGCCTATCGCGATCCATCGATCGGTTTCCAAAGCGTCCTAGGATATCGAAAAATTAAAAGCAGCTGTGGGGTGCTTAGACGCTCCTCGTTACTTTGCGGGGGTGTCGTTCCTTCTGAGGAACACTTTGAGAATTAACATAAAAACGTCTTATAAATCCCGCATCACGCTCCGTTCGTGCCACGAAATAACGTTACCTTTTATTTCTCTGGAAATGGGGAAAAATAAATTTTTCGTTCCTTAAGGGAGTTTTTCGAGTTAAACCCAAAAAAAATTACGGTATCTAGGACTTTGCGTAGCCCCATAAGGTTAAGCCTGTTGTTAGTGCTAATAAATAATTATCATCGTACGAAACGATAGTCTCACGTTTTTTAAATTTTATTTTCGTTTTTCAGAAAATAATTTACTTCGGTTACCTCTAAAAATTATTTATCATGGAAAATTGGTTTTAAGCGAGGCTAATTTATAAGAAAAATTGTATAATAGTCATTAAAGAATTGGTATTCGGATATTCATGTATTGTTCATATAATAATTTTTTTCTTCGTTGTTAATTTTTCTTAAAGATCTAATTAATTAATTATCATCATATATAGCAAAAAATCGCTTAAAGCCTATATCTTTATCCCTGAACTTTTCTTTTTGTCCTCAAACTACGATAATGACGTTTCGTAAGGACCGAGGACGAAATATCGTTAAGCTTATTTACTTCGTTACGACACGCTTAACCTTACGGGGCTTCGCGAAGTCCTAGACTCCATAATATTTTTCTTTGCTTCATTAGGAAATATATCGCTTAGGGTACGAAAATTTTATTTTGCCTAATCTCCCGAGAAGTACAAAGTAATGTTATTTCGTGCCAACCTGACACCCCCTAAAGTAACGCGGGGATTCTAAGCACCTTACATCCGTTCTTAGTCTCTCGAGATTATTTAACAACGACGTTTTCACTCGTGTCGTGTAAGGTACTAATCGAAAAAATTTTATTACTATTTTTAAATTTTTTTTTAATCACCTCTAGAAAATATTTGGCTAATGAAGACAGTATTTTACGGGAGAGTAAATAAAAAAAATATAATAATATGATTACCTAAAGCCATTTCGAAAACTGATCGACACATCGAGAAAGGCGACCGCAGGTTTGATCTCTTACTTCGTTAAGACACGCTTAACCTTACGGGGCTTCGCGAGGTCCTAGACTCTGTAATAATTTTTATTTGGCTTCGTTAGAAAATAACTCGCTTAAGGAACGAAAATTTTATTTTGCTCAATCTTCCGAGAAGTACAAAGTAACGTTATTAAGTGCCAACCCGACACCCTCTGAAAGTAACGAGGGGCGTCTAAGCACCTCACATCCGATTTAAGTCTCTCGAGATTATTTAACAACGACGTTTTCGAGTAAAATAGGTGTCGTGGAAGGTACTTTTCAAAAAAAATTATTATTTTTAATTTTTTTAATTTAGTCACCACTAGAAAATGGTTTGTTAAAGAAGCCGGTGTTTTATGGGAGAGTAAATTAAAAAAAAATATAATAATAATAAGATCGAAGAGCTCTTGAGATTTATTCACGTTAATTTTCAAAGTGTTCTTTAGAAGGCCCGACACCCCACGGAAAGTGACGAGGGGCGTATAAGCACTCTCCAGCTGCTTTTAGTTTTACGATATCCGAAGCGGCTTCGAAAAAATGGTCGACGGATTGCAAAAGGCAAACGCAGTTTCGATCTATTACTTCTTTAAAACACGCTCAACCTTACTCGACTACTCGAAGTCTTAGATTTCGTAACTTTTTTTTCTGTTTGCTCGAGAAAAACTCGCTTAGGGAACGACAAATTTATTTTGTCCCATCTTCCAAGAAGTCGAAAGTAACGTCATTTCGTGCCCCGATGGAGCGTAAGGGGAAGGAACCCTATAGTTTTTTTCACGTTAATTTTCAAAGTGTTCTTTATATGCCAGTTTAATTAATTTTTTCCCCACAAATTATATTCCAAACACGTTCGTTTTGATTATTAACCAAAATATTTAGGATTAACTCACGAATAACAAAATTAGACAGGAAGATGTGGCGGCCTTAGCTTCTTTTAATAAAATAAGGTATAAAAAAGGAATGAAAAAAAAATGTTTTAAACAATTTTTATTAGCATGAGAATAGTAATGGTGTATAACATTATTTTTAAAAAATAGTAAACGTAAAGTGAAAAGAGCTCGTTAAATTCTTGGGGTCTGGAATATTCAATTCGGCAAGCTGTCGAGATTCGATTTCCGTTTGAATTTCTCTGATGGGTTCTCGATTTATAAAAAGCCGAGGGCGAGATTCGGTCGCCGCGTAAACCAGATGATTGAAAGGAGTGAGGGTTACAGAAGCTCCTATTATTCGTAGTAAGTCGTAATTTCGAAACTCTTTGATGCGTTTACTTGTGGTAAAGGCTCGTTGTAGAATAAGATATCCGGTTTCACCCCTTCGTATTTGGTCGTATGTTCTGTTCGCCTAAGAAGCACCTCGTTGTGCGTTTAAATTAACTATGATACCCTTGCAGCGAAAACTCTCTCTTTTATAGACGGAAAGTGTTACGTCAGCTTGATTTATTATGATTATTAAGCAAAAAGTATTTCGAAAAACAAAATATTTTAATTTAATTAATTAAAAATAATCCATTGTTCTATTTTAATTAGAATTTGCTTAGCTGACATATTAAATTCAAAATACATTTTAAAAGCTTGAATATTTTTGTTTATTAAGCAAAACATATTAAAAAAACAAATATCACAATTTATTTAAATTTTGCTTAGGTGACAAATTCTAAGAAAAATATTTTTTTTAACTATTTTTTTTACTATTAAGCAAAACATTATTATTTAGCAAAATTATTTCAATTTATTTAAATTGTGCTTAGTTGGCAAAAAGTATTGCGAAAAACAAAATATTCCATTGTTATTAATTTAAAAAACCATTGTTATATTTTAATTAGATTTTGCTTAGTTGACTTATTATATTCAAAATAAATTTTAAGAGCTTGATTTTTTTGATTATTAAGCAAAACATATTTAAGAAAAACAAATATCGCAATTTAATAAAATTTTGCTTAGTTGACAAATTAAATTTTGCATATTTGACAATTGATATTAAAAATATATTTTAAAAGCTTTATTTATTTTTAATTATTAAGCACAATATAATTTAAATAAAACAAATTTAATTTTATTTTGCTGAATCAACGAATTAAATCTGTTGCATCATGTTTCGAAAGATATAGACTGCAAAATAATTTTTTCGTTCCTTAAGCGAGTTTTTTTTATAAAGAAACCAAAAAAAAAATTAAATACGCGACGCGTCGAGATAGGCGACCGCAGTTTTCTGTTACTTCGTTACGACATGCTTAACCTTACGGGACTTCGCGAAGTCCTAGACTCCTTAATATTTTTTTTTGTTTCATTAGAAAATAACTCGCTTAAGGAACGAAACTTTTATTTTGCTCAATCTCCCGAGAAGTACAAAGTAATGTTATTTCGTGCCAACCTGACACTCCCGGAAAGTAACGAGGGGTGTCTAAGCACCTTACATCCGCTTTTAGTCTCTCTCGAGATTATTTAACAACGACGTTTCCGGGTGAAATGAGTGTCGTGTGGGGTACTTATCGAAAAAATATTATTATTAGTTTAATTTTTTTTTTTAATTTGGTCACCCCTAGAAAATGGTTTGTTAAAGAAGATGTTGTTTTACGGGAGAGCCATTTCGAAATTTGATCGACGGGTAAATGGGCGTCGTGCAATATTTTTATCTTTTTTTTTAATTTAGTTACCTCTAAAAATTATTTATCGTAGAAAATGGAATTGTAGGGAGACTAAACTATAAAAAAAATATTAATATAAATAAATATAGTATAGATTATGATAAATAATTAAGACTTTAAGAAAAATTAAGAACGAAGAAAAAAAATAAATATCCAATATGTGAATAACGATTATTATATCAAATTCTTTACAGACTTAGGATGCCGTAATTTTTTTTTTTTTGTTTTTCTCGTGAAAAAAAACTCGCTTAAGGACAAAAAATGTATTTTGCACCATCTCCGAAAATAGAGAGAACGTTATTTTCGTGAACGAAGCGAACCATTAGGAGGGTACCTTTAAGATTTTTTTTACGTTAATTTTTAGTGTAGCAAAAAATCGCTCAAAGCCTATAGAAAATGGGCGTCGTGCGTTGTTTTTTTAATTATTTTTTAGTTACCTCTAAAAAATTATTTTTCATAGAAAACTTATAAGGGAGACTAAATTTAAAAAAAACATAATAATATATATAAAGTACACTTGCCCTCCAAAAAAGAACTCGCTTAAGACGACAAAATTTATTTTGCAACAATTCCCGAGAAGAACAAAGCTTAACGTTATTTGTGCCCGGATCGAACCTGGCGACTTATAAGATTTCTTTTACGCTTCGATAATATTTATATACTATATATATATATATAATATATATAATATATATATATATATAATATATATATATATATATATAATATATATATATATATATATAATATATATTATATATATATATATATATATATATATATATATATATATATATATATATATATATATATTATATATATATATTATATATATATATTTTATATTTATAATATTATAATATATATATATATATATATATATATATATATTAAGAATTGATATTCAGGTATTCACTTATCATTAATTGTTTATTTTTTCTATGTTCTTAATTTTTCCTAATTTTAATCATACCTTTATCCATGAACTGTTCGTTTTTTTCCTCAAAATACGAAAGTGACGTTACGTAAATACCGAGACGATACTCGGAGGGGATCACTCGAGGCCGGGTTTCCTCTACGGCGTCACTATAATATAATGACGTTTCTCGATTACCATAAAAACGACCTATACCTGAATATCAATTCTTTATATAAATACCGACGTTAAGAGTAATAATTATTATTATAATGACGTTTATTCTGTACCATTTATAAGTCGAAGGTTTAAGTTAAAATTTGAAGAAAAAAAAATTTCAATTTTTCCCGTGGTCGACTTTTGGGAGAGCGTTTTTGATTTAGACTTTTTGAGTTATAAACGGTTCCGATGAAACGTCACTATTGGAACTATTATTACGCTTAACGACGTTCTAAGGGTAAAAAACGGATTCTAAACGCGTAGAGTCATTTACTTTGGGCTTTTACGAAACGTCACTATATGACGACGACGTTTCCGAGGTAAATGGGCGTCGTGCAATATTTTTATTATTTTTTTTAATTTAGTTACCTCTAAAAATTATTTATCGTAGAAAATGGATTTTAGGGAGACTAAACTAAAAAAAAAATTAATATAAATAAATATAGTATAAATCATGATAAATAATTAAGACTTTAAGAAAAATTAAGAATTTAAGAAAAATTAAAGCAATTCTTTACAGGCTTAGATTCCGTAATAATTTTTTTTTTGGTTTCTCTAGGGAAAAAAAACGCTTAAGGAACAAAAAATTTATTTTGCACCATCTCCCGAAAAGTAGAGAGTAACGTTATTTCGTGCCCCGAGTGAACCGTAGAAGGGTGCCTTTAATATTTTTTACGTTAATTTTTAAAGTGTAGCAAAAAAATCGCTCAAAGCCTATAGGAAATGGGGGTGTGCGTTGTTTTTTTAATATTTCTTTGTTTAGTTACCTCTAAAAATTATTTTTCATAGAAAAATGAATTTAAAAAGAAAATTAAAAAAAATAATAATATATATATAAAGCACACTCGCCCTAAAAAAAAAACTCGCTTAAGGAACGAAAAACTTATTTTTCAACATCTCCCGAGAAGTAAAAAGTTACGTTATTTTGTGCCCCGATCGAAGCGTAAGTGGGGACCTTAAGATTTCTTGACGTCAGTATTTATATTAAGAATTTAAATATTCAGTATTCTCACTCTCTATTAATTGTTATTTTTCTATGTTCTTAATTTTTCCTAATTTCATCATACCTTTATCCGTAAACTTTTCGTTTTTTTCCCTCAAAATACGATAGTGACGTTCCGTAAATTTCCAGACGATACTCGAAACAATCGAGCCGGGTTTCCTCTACGGCGTCAATTAAAATATAATGACGTTTCTCGATTACCATAAAAACGAACTCGACGTATTTTCAGCGAATGAACTATCGTATAAAGCGCTATTAAATATTATTATAGTACTTTTTTCTTACCATTTAATAAGATCGAAGTAATAAGTAAAATTTGAAAAAAAAATTTCATTTTTTGCCGAGGCCGACTTTTTGGGGAGCGATTTTGATTTAGACCTTTTGAGTTATAAACGGTTCCGTTGAAACGTCACTATTGGAACTACTATTACGCTTAACGACGTTCTAAGCATAAAAAATGGATTCTAAACGCCTAGATCATTTCATTTTGGGCTTTACGGAAAACGCACTCACTACGCCACGCCAATTCTATAGGCTTGAGCGAATTTTTTGCACACGTTTAAACATTAACGTAAAAAAATATTTAAGGTACCCCTCCTACGGTTCACTCGGGCACGAAATAACGTTACTCTTTACTTTTCGGGAGATGGTGTGCAAAATAATTTTTTGTCTCCTTTAGCGAGTTTTTTTCCTGAGAGAAACCAAAAAAAAAAATAATTACGGAATCTAAGTTTGTAAACAATTCGATAATAATCAGTTATTGACATATTGGATATTTAATTTTTCTTCTTCTTAATTTTTCTTAAAGTCTTAATTATTTAAAATCATCTATACTATATTTATTCATATTAATTTTTTTTACTAGTTCGGTCTCCCTAAAATTCCATTTTCTACGATAAATATATTTTTAGAGGTAACTAAAATTAAAAAAAAAAAAGATAATAAAACATATTGCCGACGCCCTGCCATTACCTCGAAAACGTGCGTCGTGCGTCATTTTTAATTATTTTTTGTTTTAGTTACATTTTTGTTTACTACCTCTAAAAAAATTATTTTCATGAAAACTGAATTTCAGGAGACTAAATTAAAAAAAAATAATAATATATATAAAAATATCAATTGCCTCGAAAAAAAAAATCGCTTAAGGAACGAAAAATTTATTTGGCACCATCTCCGAGAAGTAAAATGTTACGTTATTTTTTGCCCCGATCGAAGCGTAAGTTGGGACCTTTAAGATTTCTTTACGTTGATATTTATATTAAGAATTGATAGTTTGTATTCCCTCATCATTAATTGTTTATTTTCTACGCTGTTCTTAAATTTTCTAATTATTCATCATACCTTATTCATCATTGAACTTTCGTTTTTTCTCCTCCAAAATACGATAGTTACGTTACGTAAATACCGAGCGAACTCGGGGATCATTCGAGGGCCGGGTTGCTCTACGGCGTCACTATAATATAGATGACGTTTCTCGATTACCATAAAAACGACCTCGAACGATCAAACGGCAATATTTTGAGGGATGAAATATCGTTAAGAGTAATAATTATTATTATAAGTGACGTTTATTCTGTACCATTTATAAGCGAAAGTCTAAGTTAAAATTGAAGAAAAAAATTTCCAATTTTTCCCGAGAGGTTCGACTTTTGGGAGAGCTTTTTATTTTAGACTTTTTGAGTTATAAACGGTTTCCAATGAAACGTCACTATTGGAACTATTATAACGCTTAACGACGTTCTAAGGGTAAAAAACGCGATTCTAACGCCGTAGAGTCATTTACTTGGGCTTTTACAAAACGTCACTATATGACGAGGACGTTTCCGAGGGTAAAATGGGCGTCGTGGCAATATTTATTATTTTTTTTAATTTAGTACCTCTAAAAATTATTTATCGTAGAAAATGAATTTAGGGAGACTAAACTAAAAAAAATTAATACTAAATAAATATAGGATAAAATTTCATGATAAATATTAAGACTTTAAGAAAAAATTAAGAAACGATGAAAAATTAAATATCCAAATATGTGAATAACTGATTAATATCAATTCTTTACAGACTTACATTCCCGTAATAATTTTCTTTTTTGGTTTCTCGCGGCGAAAAAAACTGCTTAAGAACAAAAATTTATTTGCACCTCTCCCGAAAAGTAGAGAGATAACGTATTTTCGTTGCCGAGTAACCGTCAGAAGGTGCCTTTTAATATTTCTTTACTAATTTTTTAAATGTTAGCAAAAAAATCGCTTCAAAGCGCCTATAGACACATGGCTCGTCGTTGTTTTTTTTAATTATTCTCTTTGTTTAGTTACCTCTAAAAAATTATTTTTTCATAGAAAATGCAATTTAAGGAGATATATTTTTAAAAAATTATAATATATATAAAGTACACTGCCCTCAAAAAAAACTCGCGAAGAACGAAAAATTTATTTTGCACCATCTCCGAGAAGTAAAAAGTTACGTAATTTTGTGCCCCGATCGAAGCGTAAGAACTTTTTACTTTTCGGGAGATGGTGATATTTATATTAAGAATTGATATTCAGGTATTCACTCATCATTAATTGTTTTATTTCTTCTATTGTTCTTAATTTTTCCTAATTTTCATCATACCTTTATCCGTGAACTTTTCGTTTTTTCCTCAAAATACGATAGTGACGTTTCGTAAATTCCGAGACGATACTCGGAAGATATCAATCGAGGCCGGGTTTCCTCTACGGCGTCACTATAATATAATGACGTTTCTCGATTACCATAAAAACGAACTCGAACGATTTTCAGGGATGAACTATCGTTAACCGTATTAATTTATTTTATAGTACCTTTTTTGGGACTTAAGATTCTCTTTACTGTCGATATTCTTATTAAGAATTGATATTCAGTATTCAATTATCATAATTGTTTATTTTTCATGTCTGAATTTTCTAATTTCATCATACCTTAATCATGAACTCGTTATCGTTTTTGATTCCCAAAATACAGATAGTACGTACGTAAAACCGAGACATATCGGAGGTATCATTCGAGGCCGGGTTTCCTCTACGGCTCACTATAATATTTAATGACGTTTCTCGATACCATAAAACGGACCTCGAACGACCAAACGGCAATATTTTGAGGGATGAAATATCGTTAAGAGTAATAATTATTATTATAATGACGTTTATTCTGTACCATTTATAAGTCGAAGGTCTAAGTTAAAATTTGAAGAAAAAAATTTCAATTTTTCCCGAGGTCGACTTTTGGGAGAGCGTTTTTGATTTAGACTTTTTGAGTTATAAACGGTTCCGATGAAACGTCACTATTGGAACTATTATTACGCTTAACGACGTTCTAAGGGTAAAAAACGGATTCTAAACGCGTAGAGTCATTTACTTTGGGCTTTTACGAAACGTCACTATATGACGACGACGTTTCCGAGGTAAATGGCCCCATACATATCTTTTATTATTTTTTTTAATTTATTTACCTCTAAAAATTATTTATCGCAGAAAATTAGAATTTAAGGAAGACTAAACTACACCCAAATGTGACGAGTCACACAGTTTGAGAACCACTGGTATAGATCATGATAAATAATTAAGAATTTAAGAAAAATTAAGAACGAAGAAAAAAATTAAATATCCAATATGTGAATAACTGATTATTATCAATTCTTTACAGACTTAGATTCCGTAATAATTTTTTTTTTTGTTCTCTCGGGAAAAAAACTCGCTTAAGAACAAAAAAATTTATTTTGCACCATCTCCCGAAAAGTAGAGATTAACGTTATTTCGTGCCCCGAGTGAACCGTAGAAGGGTGCCTTTAATATTTTTTACGTTAATTTTTAAAGTGTAGCAAAAAATCGCTCAAAGCCTATAGGAAATGGGCGTTGTGCGTTGTTTTTTTAATTATTTCTTTGTTTAGTTACCACTAAAAAATTATTTTTCATAGAATGATGAATTTAAGGGAGATTAATTAAAAAAAATTAATAAATATATAAATTAAACTTGCCCTCGAAAAAAAAACTCGCTTAAGAACGAAAATTTATTTAGCAACACTCCGAGAATTAAAAAGTTACGTTATTTTGCGCCCCGATCGAAGCGTAAGTAAGGACCTTTAAGATTTCTTTACGTTGATATTTATATAGAATTGATATTCAGGTGGGAACTCATCATTAATTGTTTATTTTTCTATGTTCTTAATTTTTCCTAATTTTCATCATAACTTTATCGTGAACTTTTCGTTTTTTTTCCTCAAAATACCGGATAGTGACGTTTCGTAATTCCGATGACGAATACTCGAAATATCAATCGAGGCCGGTTTCCTCTACGCCGTCACATATTAATATAATGACGTTCTCCGATTACCATAAAAACGAACTCGAACGTATTATTCAGAGGATGAACTATCGTTAAGGTATAATTATTATTTATAGTACCATCTTTTTCTGTACCGATTATAAGTCGAAGTATAATTTAAAATTTAAAAAAAAATTTTATTTTTTGCCGAGGCCGACTTTTCTGAGAGCGATTTTGATTTAGACCTTTTGAGTTAAAAACGGTTCCGTTGAAACGTCACTATTGGAAAACTTACTATTACGCTTAACTGACTTCTAAGCATAAAAAGGGATCTAAACGCGTAGATCATTTATTTTGGCTTTTACGAAACGCACTATACGGCGACGCCATTCCTATAGGCCTTGACGATTTTTTCTACACTTTAAAATATTAAACGCTAAAAAATTATTAAAAATACCCTCCTACGGTTCCTCCCGGGCACGAAATAACGTTACTCTCTACTTTTCGAGAGGTGGTAAAAAAAATTTTTGTTCCTTAAGCGAGTTTTTTTCCTGAGAAAACCCAAAAAAAAAAAAAATAATTACGGAAAATTCTTAATTATTTATCATGATCAATACTCTATATAATAATTTTTTCTCTTATTTTCTTCGTCTTAATTTTTTCTAAGTCTTAAATGATCATCATCATAATCATTATCATCTTCATCAGAAACGGAATCTATATCTTTAAAATATTCGTTTTTCATCCCTGATACTTTAGTGACGTTTCACGTGTCCCGGATAATAAAAAATATTGCACGACGCCCTCCATTTACCTCGGAAACGTGCGTCGTGCGTGACTTTTTTAATTATTTTTTTGTTTAGTTACATTTTTTGTTTAGTTACCTCTAAAAATTATTTTTCACTGAAAACTGAATTTCAGGGAGACTAAATTAAAAAAAAAAAATAATAATATATACAAGCAACGTCACTACGCTCCTCCCTAACGCAAGCGTTAGGGCTTGCCTTCGAGCGAGTGCTGCGCACTCGCAACTGGCTCACTTCGCTCGCTACGTTCGCCAGGATGAAAAGGTCAAAAAGCGAGGGCAATGATAATGCCACCGGTGAGCTCACTTCGCCGCTGGCGCTCACTTCTCTCGCTGCCTCGCTACGTTCGCCGTGGTTTTACCGGCAGAAAAATTGCCCAAAATAGGTGATTATGAAAGTGGAGAATATTATGGCCAGGAACAGAGGGATGCTTTCTTTACCGATAATTAGTAACTGTAAAATAGGGCAATAATTGGGCCGTTGGGGCCCACTCCACTCGCTGTCGCTCGCTACGTTCGCAGTGGTTTTACCGGCAGAAAGCGGCCCGAAAAAAGTGATGATGAAAAAGGGTCGTGAAAAAGGGGACGTTTTTTGGCAACTTTAATATTCATAGTATATAGATAAAGTACACTTGCCCTCGAAAAAAAAAACTCGCTTAAGGAACGAAAAGTTTATTTTGCAACATCTCCCGAGAAGTAAAAAGTTACGTTATTTTGTGCCCCGATCGAAGCGTAAGTTGGGACCTTTAAGATTTCTTTACGTCGATATTATATTAAGAATTGATATTCAGGTATTCACTTATCATTAATGTTTATTTTTTCTCATGTTCTTAATTTCCTAATTTTCATCATACCTTTATCCATGAACCTGTTCGTTTTTTTCCTCAAAATACGATAGTGACGTTACGTAAATACGAGACGATACTCGGAGGGGATCATTCGAGGCCGGGTTTCCTCTACGGCGCCACTATAATATAATGACGTTTCTCGATTAGCATAAAAACGACCATCGAACGACCAAACGGCATATTTTGAGGGATGAAAATATCTTAAGAGTAAAATTATTATTATAATGACGTTTATTCTGTACCATTATAGGTCGAAGGTCTAAGTTAAAATTATGAAGAAAAAAAATTTCAAATTTGTCCCGAGGCGTCGACTTTTGGAGAGCGTATTTTGATTTAGACTTTTTTTCTGAGTTATAAACGTTCCGATGAAACGTTCACTATTGAACTATTATTACGCTTAACGGACGTTTCTACAGGGTAAAAACGGATCTAAACGCGTTAGAGTCATTACATTTGGGCTTTTACAAACGTCACTATATGACGACGACGTTCCCGAGGTAAATGGAATTACAATTATTTTTATTATTTTTTTTAATTAGTTACCTCTAAAAATATTTTACAATTAAAACGCACTTTGACTCTTAACTGAAAAAAAAAAATTAATATAAATAATATAATTTTAAATCATGATAAATAATTAAGACTTTAAGAAAAATTAAGATAGCCTACAGTATATTTACTCACTATGTGAATAGACTGAATATAAATCAAATCTTCACAAATTAGATTCCTAATAATTTTGTTTTTTGGTTCTCCGGAAAAAACTCGCATTAAGAACAAAATTATTTTGCACATCATCCAAAAGTAGACAGTAACGTTATTTCGTTGCCCCGAAGTGAACCGTAGAAGGTGCCTTTAATATTTTTTACGTTAATTTTTAAAGTGTAGCAAAAAATCGCTCAAAGCCTATAGGAAATGGGCGTCGTGCGTTGTTTTTTTTAATTATTTCTTTGTTTAGTTACCTCTAAAAAATTATTTCTCATAGAAAACTGAATTTAAGGGAGATTAAAAAAAATAATGCAATATAAATAAAGTACACTTTGCCCTCGAAAAAAAAACTCGCTTAAGGAACGAAAAATTCTATTTGCAACATCTCCAAGTAAAAAGTTACGTCTATTTTGTGCCCATCGAAGCGTAAGTAAGACCTTTAAGATTTCTTTATGCGTCGATATTTATATAAGAATTGATATTTAGGTATTCACATATCATTAATTGTTTTTTTTTCTCATTATCTAATTTTCCTAATTTTATCATACCTTTATCCGTGAACTTTTCGTTTATTTTTCCTCAAAATACGATAGTAACGTTTCGTAAATTCCGAGACGATACTCGGAAGATATCAATCGAGCCGGTTTCCTCTACGCGTCACTATAAATATAATGACGTTTCTCATTTACCATAAAAACGAACCTCGAAGTATTTCAGGGATAGAACTATCCGTAAGCGTATTAACTTATTATTATCAGTGACCTTGTTCTGTACCCATTTATAAGTCAGAAGTATAGTAAAATTTGAAAAAAAATTTTTGTATTTTTTGACGAGGCCGACTTTTTGGAGAGCGATTTTGATTTAGACCTTTTAAGTTATAAACGGTTCCGTTGAAACGTCACTATTGGAACTACTATTACGCTTAACGACTTCTAAGCATAAAAATGGATCTAAACGCGTAGAGTCAATTTATTTTGGGCTTTTACGAAACGTCACTATACGGCCACGCCATTTCCTATAGGCCTTGAGCGATTTTTTGCTACACTTTAAAAATTAACGTAAAAAAATATTAAAGGTACCCTCCTACGGTTCACTCGGGGCACGAAATAACGTTACTCTCTACTTTTCGAGAGGTGGTGCAAAATAAATTTTTTGTTCCTTAAGCGAGTTTTTTTCCCGAGAGAAACCAAAAAAAAAAATAATTACGGAATCTAAGTTTGTAAACAATCGATAATAATCAGTTATTCACATATTGGATATTTAATTTTTCTTAACTATTATTATTCTTGATTGTAGTAATGAAAACCATTGATCTATACTATATTTATTCATATTAATTTTTTTTTTTTATAGTTTGGTCTCCCTTAAATTCCATTTTCTACGATAAATATTTTTTAGATGTAACTAAATTAAAAAAAAAAAAGATAATAAAAACATATTGCACCGACGCCCCCATTTACCTCGGAAATGTGCGTGGTCAGAAAGTGGTTTAATTATTTTTTGCTTTAGTACCAATTTTTGTTTAGTTACCTCTAAAAATTATTTTTCACTGAAAACTGAATTTCAGGGAGAGACTAAATTAAAAAAAAAAATAATATAATATTAAAGTACACTTGCCCTCGAAAAAAAAAACTCGCTTAAGCGAACGAAAAGTTATTTGCAAATATCAACGTAAAAAAGTTACGTTATTTTGTGCCCCGATCAAGCGTAAGTTGGGACCTTTAAGATTCTCTTACGTCAGATATATATATAAGAATTTGATATTCAGGTATTCACTCATCATTAATTGGTTATTTTTTCTATGTTCTTAAATTTTCCTAATTTTCATCATACCTTTATCCATGAATGTCTTGTTTCTATTCCTCAAAATACGAGAGTGACGTTTCGTAATTACGAGACGATACTCGGAGGGGATCATTCGAGGCCGGGTTTCCTCTTACGCGTTCACTATAATTATCAATGACGTTTTCTCGATACCATTAAAACGACTCGAACGACCAAACGGCAAATATTTATGAGGCATGAAATATCGTTTAAGAGTATTAATATTAATTATAATGACGTTATTCTGTACCCATTTAATAGTCGAAGGTACTAAGTTAAAATTTAAGAAAAAATTTCAAATTTTTCCCGAAGGTCGAATTTTGGAGACGTTTTTTCGATTTAACTTTTGAGTTTATAAACGCGATCCGATGAAACTCACTCAGTGGAACTAATTATTACGTTAACGACGTTCTAATGGAGTAAAAAACGGACTTCTAAAACGCCGCTTAGAGTCAATTACTTTGGCTTTTACGAAACGTCACTATATGACGACGACGTTTCCGAGGTATGGCATCGTTGCAAATATTTTTATTATTTTTTAAAAATTATCTTCCTTTACTGTTATTTATCAATTAAAATGGCATCTTGACTCTTAACTAAAAAAAAAAATTAATATAAATAAATATATATAATCATGATAGATTAATTAAGGACTTAAGAAAAATTAAGAACATGAAAAAAAATAAATATCCAATTTGTGAATAACCTAATTATCAATTCTTTATAGACTTAGATTCCGTAAATTTTTTTTTTTGTTTCTCGGGTAAATATCTCCCGAGAACCAAAAAATTTTTTTGCAACCATCTCCCGAAAAATAGAGAGTAACGTTATTTCGTGCCCCGAGTGAACCGTTGGAAGGTCTTTAATATTATTTTTACGTTAATTTTTAAAGTGTAATAATAGCAAAAAATCGCTCAAAGTCCTATAGGAAATGGGCGTCGTGCGTTGATTTTTTAATTATTTCTTTGTTTAGTTACCTCTAAATTTCTACGCTTCATAAAAGACTGACTCGGAACGAGGCCAAATTGAGAAGCTCTCATAATATATATAAGTACACATTGCCCGCGAAAAAAAAAACTCGTCTTAAGAACAAAATTTAAATTTTGCAACATCTCCGAGAAGAAAAAGTTTACGTATAGTTTTGTCCCCGATCGAAGCGAATGAAGGACCTTTAAAATTTCTTTACGTCGATATTATATTAAGATTTGATAGGCAGGTATTCACTCATCATTAATTGTTTATTTTTTCTATTTCTTAATTTTTCCTAATTTTTCATCATACCTTTATCTGTGAACTTTTCGTTTTTTCCTCAAAATACGATAGTGACGTTCGTAAATTCCGAGACGATACTCGGAAGATATCAATTCGAGCCGGTTATCCTCTAAGCGTCACTATAATATATATGACGTTCTGATTACCATAAAACGAACTCGAACGTATTCTTCAGGGCATGAACATCTTAAAGCGTATTAATATTATTATAGTGACCTTTTTTCTGTACCATTTATAAGTCGAAAGCTATATTTAAATTTGAAAAAAAAATTTTTATTTTTTGGCCGAGGCCGACTTTTTGGAGAGCGATTTTGATTTAGACCTTTTGAGTTATAAACGGTTCCTTTGAAACGTCACTATTGGAACTATTATTACGCTTAACGATGTTTTATTCGTAAAAAATGGATTCTAAACGCGTAGAGTCATTTATTTTGGGCTTTTACGAAACGTCACTATATGACAAGGATATAAGCTTTGAGCGATTTTTTGCTACACTTTAAAAATTAACGTAAAAAAAATATTAAAGGTACAAACCTACGGTTCACTCGGGGCACGAAATAACGTTACTCTCTACTTTTCGCGAGATGGTGCCAAATAAATTTTTTGTTCCTTAAGCGAGTTTTTCTCCCTAGAAAACTAAAAAAAATTATTACGGAATCTAAGTCTGTAAAGAATTGCTAATAATAAGTTATCACATATTGGATATTTATTTTTTCTTCGTTCTTAATTTTTCTTAAATTCTTAATTATTTATCATGATCTATACCAGTGGTTCTCAAACTGTGTGACGCGTCACATTTGGGTGGCACAGCTTCCCCACAAGGGTGACGCGAAAGTTTTGAACATTTTCATAATTGTATTTAAGTTTTCATTTAAAAATTTTAATCAATTTTGAATTTTCCAACTTTGTTAAGAAAATTTTAGTTATGTTATCCTTATATATTTATATATTCAGAGACAAATCCTGGGAATGCTTTTGGCATGCTGTGATCATGCAAAAGTATTGCAATTTTATGATTAATGATAGACCCTATTTTATAAATTGGAAGACTTTCTTTTTAAATCTAACATGGGGTACTTCGGCAAAACTTAAATAAGCTTCAGAAGGTGCCGCGACAATCTGAAACAAGTTTGAGAACCACTCTGCATCTACTATACCTGTATATATTTCTTCACATATTTAATTTTTTTCTATAGCTTTTGTCTCCCTTATAATATTCCACTATTGTTCTCTACTGAATATAAACACTCTATTTTCTATCTACGGTATACTAAATTTTAAAAACAATAGTAATAACAGATCAATAAATGATATTTATTAGTCGTCACAGCGCCCATCTTCTTACCTCGGAGAAAACTGGTCTCTGCGTACGTGACCACATTGTTCCGTATTTTCTTACGTATAATTTACTTTGTTTGTGTTTAGTTACAGTCTTAGTTCTTGCTTCTAGTATACCTTACCTTAAAAACATTATCGTTTTCATATGAAACGTGAATTTCAAGGGAGACTAAAACTTAAAAACAAAAAGAAATTGCACAATATATATATTATATTAAAGTACACTTGCCCTCGAAAAAAAATACTCGCTCAAGGAACGAAAAATATATTTTGCAACATCTCCCGAGAAGTAAAAATTACGTTATTTATTCCCCGATTCGAAGCGTTAACTTGGACTGATTAATTATTCTTTACTTCTATTAGCGCTCAGATTTATATTAAGAATCTGATATTCAGGTATTCACTTATCATTAATCTGTTTATTTTGTCATTTTTCCTTAATTTTTACCTAATCTTATCATACCTTTTATCCTTGTGATAACCTTTTTTTCGTTTATTGTCCTCAAAATGCATAGTGACGTTCGTATTACCGAGACGATACTCGGAAGGGATCAATCGAGTCCGGTTTCCTCATACGACGTCACCTATGAATATAATGACGTTTCTTCGATTACCAATTAAAAACGACTCGAAACGACCAAACGGGCAAAAAGGTAAGAAACAAAATATCGTTAGGAATTATCAAAGTTGAAAAAAAAAAAAACCTAATTACTCAAACCTGTAGGTGTAGACCTTAGGGGTCGTAACCGGCTGCTGTTAAAACGCTCACATATCTGAACATATTACGCTTACGACGTTCGAAGCATAGAAATGGAATTATAAACGCGTAGATCATTTATTCTTGGCTTATTAAGCGAAGCGTCACATCTGACCAGGACGTTTCCCGAAGGAAAATGGCGTGTGCAATATATTATTATTATTATTTTTTAATTTAGTTACCTCTAAAAAAATTATTTATCGTAGAAAAAGGAATTTAAGAGTGACTAAACTATCAAAAAAAATTAATATAAATAAAATATAGTTATAGTCAGGAATAAATATTAAGCATGTATAATATAAAGAAGAAAAAAAAACATCTATTATGTTAAAAACTTATTATTAGCAATTCTTTACAGACTTAATTCCGTAATTACTTTTTTTTTAGTTTCTCTAGGAAAAAAAAACTTCGGCTTAAGAACAAACATTTATTTTGCCCAGTCTCCAAAACAGTAGAGAAACGTTTAGTTCGTGCCGACGTGAACCGTAGGAAGTAGTACCTTTAATATTTTTTACGTTAATTTATTAAATGTAGCGAAATGAACTATTGTTATCTCTCGT
>JABUQX010054700.1:2500-35000 GCA_015478945.1 Trachelipus rathkii
AGAAATTTAATATTTGGGTCTTCCAACCACTCTATACATATATAATATATAATATTATATATAGTATATATATATTATATATATATATATAAATATATATTATAATATTATATATATATATACTACTATATATAACACACGGCTCCCATCCACGGCATGCAACTTTTATCTTTCCTCTTTAGTCTTTACCTCCGGTCACTTTACTTTAGTAACCTATATATTATGATATTATGTATATATTTATTATTATTCACTACTCTACCTACCATACAGCTTCTATCATTACGATACTTGTTATCTTACTACCGGCAATCTTACTTATATGCCGTATATCACCACCTATCTATATCATCCCTTAAAGATCCGAATCTTATCATTTAATCAGTATCTAACACAACTTTCTGTAATTCCTTTTTTTACCTTTCTTGTCGTAATATTGACTATACACTCATGTTTAATCTGTTCCATATGGTCAATGGGTACTAAACCAGATAATAAATAATCGGTTAATAAATAATCCTAAAAAATAATCTATGAGTCACCCCTGACTTTTATAAAATCATAGTATATATCTCATACCGAGAGGCGCGCCGACTCTATTATCACGATAATTGGATATATAAATAAAGCTGCAGTATTCATTATGTTTCTTCACTTATTAAATGATTTTAATCGCAATTTCTTGTCTCTAATCATATTCGCCGATACAAATCCTCCATTCCGCTACCCTCGTTGTGTAGGTGTGATGAAACCTTGAAAGCCGTAACACACACCACTGGATAATAACTCTATAATTAATATATCATATCCTAACGGCCTCCAGCGAGATAACTATAGATATATCATACATATTCTCAATCCGTTACGCTTTTGATCTTCGGCACCTTCCACTCGAGAAATATAAAATCCTCGAGCGTCATTTAATATATATGTATACTTCTCCTAACATATTCAACTTCACTCTAACCTATATACATCACTATCAATTATCAGTACCTTTGTCTGAGTGATGATTCCACTGTATCAAGCCGCTCTTATGATATAATTACGACTCAGGAATCGCTGTTCATATATGTATCTTGAGGTAAATAAACTTTTCTCCATAGAGATAAATAAAGATTATGACTCGTTCAATTTATATCTAGAAAATAACACTTACCCTATTCCTCTATATCTACACATCATTATACCTATATAACCATGTCTAAATCGGGTATTACTACGCAGTGGACTGTATAATTTGATATCAATAATCCGATTATGTATTTCTGAAATAATCATATCTAACTATAATCATAAGATTCTGTTCTTATCGATAAAAATAAAAACTTTTTGCCAGTTCTATTACGTCTGTAATGGATATGATGTAAATACCGTATGTTAGGGATATAAATATATCCCTACCTATCTATCACCTTTTAGAAGGGATAACACCAGTATATACTTGACTCACTATGTGAGATTTAAACAGAACGTAATCTAAATAATCTGATATTTGTATAATAGTAGTATATATTATATAAAAATATTATATAATGTAATATATATAATATATATATATATAATATACTTATATAAATAGAAAAGTTAATATATATAGTATGGAGCAAACCAAAAAAGTGGCAAAATGTGCATCAAATTTTCGAAATTTTTCATACTTTGTGGATCCCGAGGTGAATACTGGGTGTGTGGAGTATGTGAACAAACTTAAGGTTAATCAAGAGTTTTACCACGGGTTATCATGATACCATTATCTTGAATACCAATATAGCAATATTTATGATAAATAATTCCTGAAAAACATAACCATTATATCCCATAGTTAATCTCCTATTACCTATCCTCCGATTCCCACCAACTTGCTATATATTTCAAAACCATTTCTCATATTATATAATTCTACGTTCTCTATTTCTCACACGTTCAACTCTTCAACGTATACACTTTGCGAGAGCGAGGGCACTGTACGATACGAGGAGTCTTAACTTACCATCGAGATGTCACGATATAATGAGTCGAGGAGGGCAGTTCGAGATCATTTACTCTGACAGTCAATTCTCTTGACATACATCCGGACGAGTGCACCTAAACTTGTGTCACTCATGTTACGTAACCTCGACTATACTATGCTTCAGATTCATGACGTTCACTAGCCAACTTTCTGAGCAGGGTATCATATATATGGTAGTTCAGAATTGTACCTTTTCTTAAGTTACGCAATAGAAAGTAGCTTGTTTATATTAAAATTCTATACTCCACTTAGAACCTTGACACGTTCGACCTTTCGAGTACCAATCTATTTAAATATCCCCACATCTTCTCTCTCCTAAGGTATACCTATCCGATTAGTGTACTTTAATCTGCACTCTTAACTTTTGAATGTGATTATCTATCTTTTCATATAACTATTTTTTTTAATTAAATCAAGATTCGCTATCAAATCTAAGAGTTCATTCTTGCTGATAATTTTTTATTCGGTGCTGACTTGGCATGGGGGGGAATCTACGTCTAGCTTTAAGTACGGTTCTAACAAAACTAAAATAAGCTATAGTGCAGATTCGCTTTTTATCACACTACTCGAGGGAATGACGTGTAAAAAAAGCTATAGATCAGAAAATAATTCCTAAAATACAGTCCATTGAAATTTATACGCATCTCTAGAGCTACACGTGTTGTGCTCATATGGGCCATTCAAACTACCTGATAGAATATGTTAGTGTCCCGCCCGCGGCAGTCATGGACACGCGAGCAAATTTGTAAAACATTTTTCTGTACAGATGCTATAAAATGCAAAAGCAAGAAACATAGAAAAGCGGAAGTTAGTGTTAACTCTAAACTATGCCACAACTCACTCACCTCTCTCTCAATTGGTTATGGAGTGCTATATTTCTGATCGATACAGATCACTTACTCGAAGATCATATATATGAGACAAAAAAATCCCCTAAAATCGTCACGAAATTTATTATCAATTGCACCATATCATATGACTCTTCACTTTATAAGTACTCTCCTTATATATATCATGAACTTATTAGATTGGATCTTTCCACGACAAACTCTCAAATCAGATACACACTAAATTCCAGCTCAAGTGTATATAGGGTAATATATTGGAACTCGTGTTGGTCATTTTTGACCACAGCGCTTTTATCCTCCTTTGGACCCTTCTTTTGATGTATCCACAAAATGTTACTCAATGCACCCTTGACCCTTATGTTTGACATTCTACTTCTTCTCTGGGCTCTGGACTATTTTGGGTGCACAATTTTCCTGCCCTTGACGCTTTCTGGCTTTACCTTTTGGCCTTGAACTTTTTTCGACAACCTTTGGTCTTCCTGCGCTCCATTTTCTTGGCCCCGGTAATTTTTTGCAGTGAAGTATGATGATGTGAAGAGGTTGTGAAGGGACCTCAGAATACACAAAATTTTCTAAATTTTTTCGGCAACCCTCTAATTTTGCAACCCTATCTTCGAAAGAGGTATGCGCCTAAACGGTATTGACAGTCAGCAATCCGTAATCGTACGGATCAGGCGAGCTTCCCCCCTCAATTTATCGCACGCATCTCTTTGGTCTTTCCCTATCGGTGTCCAAATATCTCATGGCCATTCTTCTATATTCTCTTGGCCATCCTTTTAGGGGCTTAGCTCCTATTTTTTTTGATATTAATCCGGTCACCAGGATAACACAGCTCGCGAGCCTTTGCGCACACACACCGGAACACACCCAGAGGCTTTATCCTCTTCCCATTGCCCGCCCAATAACTCCCACGTTCACACACATCACCTAGGGTATTTTCACTCTAGCCACACCAGGTGTCATATCTACCGCTATCACCCTTCCCTTCCCAGCTCGCACATACCTACAGAACCCGCCTACAAACCTAGTCTTTCGAGCCTAGCCTACACCCGCACCTTAGCCTCCACCTGCCTTTCACATCTGAGCTACCCCTACACTTGATCTCCACTCAGCTCTCACTTAGCCTTACACTCACACTCTAGCCCTCCACCAGCAGGCTTTCCACTAGCTACACTACACCTACAACCCTAGCCTCCCACCCAGCTCTCACATAGCCTACCACCCTACAAACTAACCCTAGACTCCACCTTCTCACGGCGTTCATCTAGCGTACACCTATACCTAGCCTTTACTTCACGTTGACCCACTACAACTTTGATGGCCAATCTTTTATGGCTCAACTTTATGATGCTCATGCTCTGTCTGGCAATCCTATTAGATATTAGATCGATTTCATCTTTCGCACTGTAGTCCATAGATTTGTTGAATCTTAGGTGTAACCTTGATGGGTTCCCATCACCGTAAGTAAGTATCTATGGCGTATGTCTATTTAGTACTTTCTATAAATGAGATATTGTCTATGAGTGCTCGAGGGTCAGTGCCAAGGTGAGTGCCAATTGAGTGGCCAAGTAGAAGTGCCATGAGCTGCCATAAGTGCACGTGAATTCACATAGTGCCAGGTGGGCCTTACAAGTGCCAACTGAGTGCCACTTTTTTCAAGCCTTTTCCTAGCCTCCCGAGCCAGGAGATCACGCTAATATTGGGTGTTCTATCCGCCTAAGGTTAGATAAGGTACATGAAGGGAATCGATTGGTGTTATATTACCACAGTGCTAGGATGCTTTCTACTATGAGTTAGTAATTTTCTAACACTTATAAATGCCTCATTTCATAATTTACTATATAATATATATATATACCTATATAAACTATATATATATATTATATATATATATATTATTATATTTCAATACCTATATATATACTATATTAACTAATATTACGATATATTTATACTATATATATTATGATTATTGCACTCGCACCTAAGCCATACATCAATATCCACTATGACCTGACTAACGACTACATCAGACACTATTTCACTTACATACATAACACTATGACACGTTTATAGTGCGCTTACACTCTCCATAGCACTTACGATTAAACTATACAACTTTACACTCACAACGTCGAGACGACAGATTTAAGGCAGCTATGGAACAACTACCCACACTACGACTATTTTTGTTTGCACCTATCAACTTGATGCCTCAACTTTGATGCCGTGTCAACTTTGATGCCCTCAGCATGGAATCGCCGTCAGCATCTGGGTGCCTTCAATCTTTGATGGATTGATTGTGGCCCGGCGCATTGATGCATTTTCCTTAACCTTTTCCCTAGCCTTTTTCTACCGCTACACTCATAGACAGAGCTAATATTGGGATGTCTTCCCTAAGCATCATCAATCAGTGCTAGATAACATATTCAGGGTGTAGACCGGATATGACTGTCGTCACTTATTCTCGCATCAGTAGCTACAGCTACGAGCACGACCCCGCCGGCCGCGAAGGCAGCCCCCGGCGCCGCGCTGGCGGATGCGGCGAACGCCGTCCTGCGCTCCGCAGGCGGCAGAATAGTTTCAGAATGCCGTTCCTCATCTGCCCCCGCGTGCGCTCCGCAGGCGCAACTATTCCGCATTCTGCGCCGAAAAAATATATATACATGAGTAGTCCATAACCGTTCATTTTTATTTAATACTTAACATTTCAAAGAATTTCTTTTCAAATATATAGCTAGTAACCTTTCATATTTTTAATTTCATACTTACACATTTTCTTATTAAAAACATTTTCGCGAACCTAACTGTAACTCATTTACAGACCTATTATTTAACACATATAATTTAAATTAACGATGAAGATAGGGCCTCGTTATGCTATTAGATATATTATTTTAACTTATACTTTTTTACTTAATACTCTTTTAAGTATGTAGTGTATCAATTATTTCTACGAAATTGCAAGTGTAGAAGCAAAAACCTCAGAGTGGTGCAGTGAACTATAGAAGTAACATCATATCATACATCTTGTATTTTACTACAACTGTAGCGAAATCATTTATTACAAAAGATTAACATTACATACACTTAAAGCACGTAAATCAGTAAATCAATAGAGGTGTGTGACCTAACACCAAGGGCGTAAGGAGATTAGTTGCTTTTTGTTTATACTGCTTTACTGCTTAAACGTACTCTATGCTTTTACACTATGATCAGTTTTAAGCAAATCACTGTACTTTAACTGCTTTAACTCAGTCATATTTATTAACATTAATAACTTAAGAGAGGATAAAGGCGCAATAGCGGTACAGGCATAAAAATCGTCACTTGAGAAGAGGATGATCTATCATCTGGGAGACGTGATCAGGTCCGGGACAGTTCTATATGAGACATTATGAAAAGGAGAGGTTTAGTAAATGCGCAGTTTGTATTTAATGCTTTACTGCTTATACGTTTCTGCTTTACTGCTTTAAACTCACTGCTTTACAGCTTTAACTCACATACATTACATACCTTAGAAGCAGTAAATCAGTAAATCAATAGAGTGTGTACCCTACACTAAGGGAACTCTAGTATGAACTTTTTGTTTTACCTAGCATTACTGCTTTTAACTTTTCTGCTTTAACTCAGCTCTAAACTTTCCTCGCATCTCAGCTGCTTAACTTTACTGCTGTTACCTGGTTTTAACCTTTTCTGCTTTACTGCTTTAACTCATATGTTTTACTGCTTTAACTCATACTATTTTATTAATCATTAACATACCTTTAAAACAGTAAATCACGTAATCAATAGAGGTCCGTAGTGCACTAGCAGAGCACCAAGGGGGGGGGGGATTAGTATGCTTTTGTTTACTGCTTTACTGCTTTAACTCTGTTTTACTTTACTGCTTTAAACTCATGTTTTACTGCTTTAACTCAATATTTATTAACATGCTTTAAATCATGTTTTACTGCTTTAACTCATATATTTATTAACATATGTTTTTTTATTTGTTTTCAATACTTTTTATTTATTTTATTATTACTTTTATTTATTTATTATTATTTTATTATTTTAATTATTTTATTTTATTTTTATTATTATACTTAGCTTTATTTACTTCATAGGCACTATTGTTATTATTATATTATAAGCACATTACACACACACACAAAGCGACACACACCTAAAGACACAAAAACACACATTCACACAAACACACAGCACACACACACACACACTTAACTTATACACACATTCACTATGACACTTATATACAACACATTCATTATGACACTTAACATTTTACCCATAGACACTTCATTTACACTTATACACCCTGTGTGAGCACACACAACACACACACTTATACACATCATTTCAACTATGACACTTACCACAATTCACTATAGACACTAAATACACCATGTACCCATCACATGAGACATCTTACTTGTTAACTTAATACATCACGCGTCACATCACACACACATCGCGAATTCGCACACACCAGCTCACTTCGCGCTCATCACAGCAATTGCACCGTAAGTCCCGTCTGAGATGTTTAATTTTCGAAGGCTTGCATTATGGACCGCATAGAACTTACATTTAACTACTTACTACACCCGGGGTCACACGACACACACACACACACCAGACTTACACTTAACACACACTTCACTAATGGACGCATTGGGCCGGTATTTAAAGCATGGGCCCGCATGGGACCCTGCCCCAGACGGAAAGCGCTGCCACGCGCGAGCGGCAAATTCTGGAGGACGGAATATTTTTTTAAATGTGGTGTTGTCATTTAGTGCCATTGTATTTTGTAGTGATATAATATTTATATATAATACTTTATACGTACGAGTATAACGAGATTAGGTACTAGTATATCATACAGCATGTAGAAATATATAACGATTCTAATTTGAATAGAGTATTACTAGATATATAATACTATCATAATTCCCATATAAATAGTAATATGTATATACTATATATAGCTATACCTATATATATATATATTATATTCTATACATTATACAGTCTCTAATATATATGTATCATCATATAAAGTATAATATATATTATTAGTATTTTTCCCCTGCATAGTTTTTCAGAAATATTAATCTAGCACTTTTTGAAAAGGAGAGAAAGGAAATCGTCAGTCGTTTATCTAAAATCGTATGACTACCAGAGTAGACTCTTTGTTTATACGAACTAAGCATAACAAATGAATCTGATCGGGGGAGTGCGGAGTGAATCTGAAAGTAATTCTCACACAAGTCATTATGGATTTTGATAAACGATGATATACAACAGTGGTACCTGAATCTAAGGACGTGAATACGAATATCATCGACTTCTCTTACGTTTATCTGTCTAGAATAGTGATTCAGGTAAGACGAAGCACAAGACAAAGAAAGTCTTTATACCGAAGGCCGAATGATCCATTTTTAAATTGAAGGTTAGTGAAGCCACCGCGAGACTACTTTTGCAAACAATGGGATTATCACAAATTCAGACATAGATTTTTGATCTTTTAAATTCACAGAGAAGAATTTATCCACAGATAAGTAGAGTAGAAACGATTCGTTACAAATCCCTTGTTTAAACAAGAAAGCCTTATTGCAGAATGGAGATGCTCTGTTGAAACGTGACTATACTGTAAGTGTAACCTTCATAACAAGTTCAAAAGCGTAGATGCAGTACTGTCTTAAGTGAGGTACCGTGGTAAACTATTTTTTGGAGGCGGTGTTTGTTACTCAGATCTGTGAATATAACAGACAGGATTGTAAGCCGATTGAAGACCATGGCAAAGAACCAGAGATTCGGAGTCCGGCGCATTGTATTATAGTGCGGTTTAGAGCCGTAGAGTCGTATATAATGCCTTACAGCATTTCGTCATCGCATCCATGCGTGAAATTGATAGTGGACGGCTAAATGTTAGATGTCGGCCTGATATGACAGTGGAGAGATACTAATTAATTCAATCTAATCGTTAGAGTTGAATAGCAGCCACTAGAGCTCCTCTCATGTAGATGGAGAAGTAACCACCTGGAGAGAATGATTACCTAAAATGCAGATGATATTCGCTGTTATTAGAAACTTTCCTCAAAGGCGGTTAACCATTCCGAGGCGATGAATGAAATAGCTTGGCTCTGCTTCGACATGGAAATTATTCATGATGTTCTGGACTTATTCGCAGAATTGACACGAAGCCTTTATTAGTACCAAATATCATATAATCTCAATGGTAAAAAATTCTGGCAAAGATGAAGAGCTACTGGATCTTCTATTTATTAGCATAGCAACTTTACGGTAAAGGACATTGTGATTCAACACGAGTGCTGGTGCATGTTATGGCTCGAAAAGGTTAATCAGTGAATAGTGGAAAGAAATTCAGCGAAAGTAGTATTTTTCTATTTTGTTGATTCCACTCAGACATTACTCATTCATTAGGATCAGCTGAGCTTTATCACCAGATATGTCTAATAGCAAAGAAGGTAGCCTAAAGACACTTTTCTGGATTTATTAACAATAATAGTCCCTGGGCTTCATATAGCAAGGTAACGGAACGAACAGCTAAAACGTGATAATTTCTCAAGCAATCGAAATTAGACATAAGCAGTTGCTCGGGGTCGAACCGTATGCATACAGTCGATCAACTTCAATAGTGTCAGGAATTAAGTATAGTTCTGGCCTAGCAAACAAGGAATTAAAGAGGCCTACCATCACTAGAATAATATTTCAATACCATGGCTTCAGATAGGTCATTACAGCCTTAAATTTAGTGGGATTCTAGCATCTGCCCAAACCATTAGTGTATCGAGAGGGCCCGGCGGTTTCCTTTTTTTGCTTTGGCTTCAGAATCTTTTATGAATTTTCTTTGGGGGCTCCTACGCATCGATTGGATTTCATCTGTAACAGATTGAATCCTTTATTCCTTCAAAAGCAAACTAATACTGTCAAACACTATGTGGGACAAGGTGCTCAGCTCGTCAGCTCGAGCAGAAGCTTGTAAAGTCTAAACAAAGTTTGGAAAGCTATATCGGTTAAGGCCTTTAAACCTCTATACTACCGTCGGAGATAAAAATGAGAGACCGAGGCTCATCGTTCAGCGGCACAGAGGCAAGTGGAATTTTTTAAATATTGAGTTCCTATGAAATAATTCTTTATGTCTGTAATGTGGGGACACCAATACTTGACAAGAGCTTTGATTCTGTCAATTAAAAATTGCAATCTAAAGATTATCGGATGTGCCACCGCTCTATTAATTTGTATAACTCCTCTGTGTATACGTTAGTTAACTACAACCATTTTCTCATTAGAAACCTACGAAAATTGGTGCCAAAAGCAAAAAATGAAATAGTCTTACAAAAAGAGACGCGATCAAGAATGTATCTAACTAAGATCCTGAGAACGAGAGGAGAATTAGGTCGGAGAATAGTGCATTCTACAGAGCAAGCTTCAATAACGTCACGAATACTTAGATAAACGTGTCAAACGAATTTAAATACGGCGAAGTTCTGCATACAGCGAATTTTCAGGAAAGTTTATTTATCTCTTAGAAATTCTCGAACCGAAACGACCAGAGACATTCATAAAAATCACGCTGTTATAATTTCTGTACAAAAAATCTTTATCTGGATATCGCGACCTTTAGAAGATTTGGACAGAATGCATTACATTTAAAATGTTGGTTTTAGAGTAAGGTATGCCAGTCAACCTAATCCCACTTAATACATATTTCTATAGTACCCAAAAGCTTCCATGATATATATCAAAATTTCCCTGAATATTGCTTTAAAATTAAAATTTTATGTACTCCTGACGACAACTGGCTCAGGCTGAAGATCATTCTCTACACATTAGAAGGGGTTAAAATTATTTAACGGTTCGTCCCAGTCCCAACAGCGTTTGGTTCATCATGCTGTTATCCTTGTTATTGAATGAGTTTCAACGTAAATCTAGATTACGAAAGATATTATTGACCAATTTGCCTAACCTGGAATAAGTGCAAGACGAAAACCATGTAATTGAATCCACCTAGATTTGACATGTAAGATGTAATACAAATTGTAAGATATTCAATCATAATTTTCTTAATTATCAGTAATAGTTAAGTACATATATACGATAATTTTTTATATATATACTATATTATATATATATATATTATATTATATATATATATATATATATAGTTATATAGTATATATATTATATATATATATTATATATATATATATATATATTATATAGGGGCGTAAATTTTTTTTGGGCCCATGGGCGCTAGAGTAGTTAAATGCGGGCCGATATGACACTTATACACACATTCACTATAGAGCACTTAGATTTACCTTACACCACCACAGATTAACTTCACACTACACCACGAGATTTACTTACACACACAGATATTACTTACAACTGGGATCTACACATGCCACTCCGATACCAGAACTTACTCACTACGCTCACACAATCTTTACGTTACACCACAGATCTTTACTTTCACTCACTACACAGTTTATTACACACACAGATTTACTCTCACACTCACACCAAGCACACACACACAGCACAACACGCAACACTCATTACACATATAACCTAGTATAAATTTTTAAAACATTTTATGTTTTAATTAACAAGTACATTTATATTACTCATATCAATATACTAAAATTATTTTCAAAGTATTCTTAAAAATTCTATTAATAATGCATCATTATCCTTATGAACCAAAGAATTTATTATTAACTGTTCATTACTTTGAAATTATCAAATTTTATAATCTATTCACGATTTTAAAATCCACAATTGTCTAAAGACTTCTTAAGCAATTCAATGGAACAAAACATATAATATTACGAACCACCTTTATAATAAGCAAATAAGATTGCAGTAAAGTCAGTAAGGGAATCAACTCCCTAGCACCCCTCTAACACATAGTGATCCAAGCTTATGTCCCGTTTTGTCTCTATTGACTTACGCTGTTTACATAGATCATCCTTTAACCAGTGTAATTAAAGTATAAAATAACAAAAATAAGTTCTTCTCTGACATAACATAACATGTATTTTATTAAATCATTCTAAGTTTTTATTTTAAAATAACTAATTATATGTGTGGTTCTTAATTATAATTCGCCTCGATGTTAAACTTAAAAATACTTTCAAAGTTTTTTAATAATTTCGGGATTTTTATGCTCCTTTATAGCATACCGTATCAGAGATTGTAGTACTATTAGGATTCAATACCTAGGTATAACTCTGTAGCGAGTTGCGAGACGTCTATAATGTCGGCACGTCTACACTGTGCAATCGTAAGAACGCGCTTCAGATAACGCTTACCAGATCCTTTCGTGTACTGGAATACGATCACTACAGCGACTCCCTGCTCAGCTACGAAGATATACAACAATACTGAAATATCCTAGCCAAATAGAGGTGCTACTCATGGTTCTGTAAACTGTGCTTTGAAAATAACAACTTGTAGGCCTAAAATTCTGAGGATATGCTGACTTATTATGGTAGCCCGGCCTGGCGCGTTATTTTAAGAGTGACGTTGTGTGAGCATAACTTTAAAATTAGTAATTCCACAATCTGAACGACTGATTTTCTGTAAACAATATGTGGTGGCACATAATACTACGTTGAAAGGCCTAAATGTTCTAATGGCTGAGGATTATGATGGGAGCCAAAGCCTTTATGTTATCCCAACAGCGGACGTCTTTAGCCTACATACCTAGGTCAAACAGGTAATCTCACAGATCAGCATATGACAAGAATATGTGTTATTAATTACATTTACTTTTAATAAACTATTACATTTGCAAGTCAACTGAAGTACATAATGAATTGATCGGAGTCAAGATCTTTAAAGAAGCCAGGACTTCGTTAAGAAGGCGGAAGATGTATTTTCTCCTTACTATTGTGATTGGTCGGAGTATCTCATATTATCCTCTAAATGATACCTATCGTATGTGATTGGTCGAGATTATTTTTTGCATCGAGAGCTTTTTGAAAATTAACTATGTTCTTTAAACTTGTATTTGAGCGAGGTGTGTGTTTATTATCTTTTAGACCCCCACCCCCACTCATTTTAAAATCATAGTCCTTTTAGCTGTTAAGCTGTGCACAAGCTTATCTGAGTATTATATGTAAAAGTGTTATTAATTTTACTAAGTGTATAAAGTTCGCATAACCAATTAAATAATAAAATACCTCATATACGAGTTGAGGAATATAATTCATATAATATTACACTAGAATTAAGGAGATAGAAAGTAATTAATTCCTAGATTTTAGTATAATCGACGTGAAGCAAAAACGCAAGAGCGCCCGGCAAGCGCGACCCGGTGCGGAAACCGACGCATGAACCGCTGGCGTAACTATTTACTCACGCACCGGGTCGCGAAAATAGGGGCGTTGAGTAGTTTCAAAAGGGGTTGAGGGGCATACAACGGCTAGAGTTGATATCCTTTTGGACATCCAAGTACCTTCAGTATGTATAATAAGATAGTTTGTGTACGTGTATCAAGGTAGATAGTTTTACGAACCTTATATACTGTTGTTCAACTCGCAATTAGTTTAATTTACAGAGTCCTGTAATCAGTGTTTATTACAGAAGACCAAACGAGAAGATATTCTCGAATGGTTGCCGAATGCATCGCAAAACATCCTGATCATAGAAGGAAGGTATCGAACGTTACATACTTCGATGTTAATTTTGAGTAAAATGAATATGATACCGAACTACTGAAATCCATAACGGAGAAAATTACGGTTTGTAACATGAGGGGAAAAGTTTGATTATGCGATGTACACCATTGTGTATTTAATTAATATAGTATCTATTGTATAGGAAATAATTTGAATAAAATATTATTAGAACTCAACAAGAGCACCTTTTACACTACTCTCACCCACGGCAGAAAGAGAAAGTATTAAGACCGTAAAAAAGAACACCTTGAGAAGGGAGGGTATGGGACAACTTCTATACATTAACTCTACTTATGTATACTAGGTGTAAACTGTTAAGGGCAGATATAAAAGGACTCATGTTGTTATACCATTCCTTAAAGTTGTGAGACGATACCACAGAGACGGACATGGCCTACGTCGAAAGAGCCGAGTGATTGCATGTTCTATTTCCACCCAAGGAATTATAGCAGGGGATGGTGACATATATTTATGAGAGTGGACCTGCTACACGAAACAAAGACTGACTTTGTTTCTACAAAAAAAATGTCTCTATTTCAAAAACGCTAAGATGTTATTGTCTAAAGTCAAACTTGTAGACCAAGTGAGATAGGTATTCTCGCGGTCTATAGAATCAGCAGAACAATTAAGAAAGTGTTTCAGTAAGAAATAAAATGAAACGATGTCATATATAGACTGTGGAAACCGGAAGTAGTTATGAAAATATCAAAGATGATATAATGAAAGTTTACAACGGCGTATCATAAAGAAAATATTTTAACAGCGACGATCGAGCGTGAGTCAAATATTCACGCTTCCAGCCGGGCCCATGTCGTGGTAGACCGACACCGGAGTCGCGCATATGCGGAGGCGCTCTTCAGGCAACGGCGTAGTTTTGCTTTACGTGCTAATATACTATACCAGATCCTGTAGCTGAAGTTTAATTATTATTATATCTGTTTGAAATAGCAGTAATTATTCCTCAATGTAAGTATTTATTAAAAATATGATATACACTAAGTAAAATAAAACACTTTTAATACAAATCCGATAACTTGTGCACGCTTAACAGCTAAAATGACTATGATTTTATAATGAGTTGGGGTCAAAAGATAATGAAAACACCTGCTGCAATACAAGTGTAAAGAAAAGAGATTATACTTTACAAATAAGAACGATAAAACAAAAATCAATGATCACATCGAAGATTATGGAGGAGTGGATTAGTGGGACACCAATCCATACGAAGACAGATAGACGGTTCGAAAAGAAATCAAGTTTCCTTCTTAACTAGCTTAAAGGATCTATCGAGACCGTGAGATGCCAGTAGCATGTGCGTTGCTCAGTTACTGAGAAGATAACTAGTTTAGTACAAAGTGAAGGACACTAAGATAAATACACTAATGGATTCGTTGGGAATACTATTAACTGGAATTCGTCGACACCAAACAGGTTTTCGACGGTGGTATTTTGAGAAGGCCTTAAACTCCCGCGAGTGGGAGTACAGTATAGCAAACAATGGCTTTCATCTACATGTTGTGGCTCGCCTTATAACATCATTATAGGCCTACCACGTAGGCTTTAGTTGCATAACACACGATTTTAACGACGGAAAAACGGGGCTACACGTGTTGTGAAAAATGATATTCTCTGACCGTGGAATTAAGGCCTAAAACTCGGAACCTCTCGGAATACAAAAGATTTATTCCTAAATTCGTAAGGAGGGCGTAGGACCATTGATCACGAGCGCCGGTGTAAACTCGGCAGCGTCTACCTAGGCCTGCGTCGTGAAAAAGCACCGGATATTCTCAACACATTTTTACGAGATGCAGGTGCAGAATACACCTATTCCGTCAAATTGTAAAGGAAGTGTGCAGAGCGGGACATTAGAGTGATAGTGTTGTTGTCTCTTCGGTGTATGCTGAATATGTCAATGGTGAGGACGTAATAAGTAGAGGAAAGATGCTATGGAGCGCGAATAAGAGGAGAATATATCCGGGTCGAGTGATTCTAAAGGGAGGAGATATACAACTTGTAGAAGAGTGATTAATTTGTACAGTATTTTATTACAAATGAATGCATCTTTAAGAGTAGTAAAGTGAAATCAGTTGATATTGATTTTTAAATAAAAAATTAGAGATGATTTTAATAAAATACATGTTATTTGATGTCGATGATCACTGAGCAATGTAGCAATGATACTTTTGAGTGTATTTATATAGCATGATCCCTGTATAAAGTTGGGCACTTTTGCGTGACTATAATAAGAAAGAGCTGATCTATGCGAAAAGATCAGCAGTAATGAAAGTTCGAAATAGGACGAACGAACTCAGCGCATACTTGGGTGGGTAAGAGGGGTGCTAAGGGGCTGACCAGTTGACTGTGATTTACTCATCGGTGTAAAGTTTAGTTTGCTTGCTCTCTAAGAGCGTGAACGGGTAAATGACATGGACACTTCATAACATTGAATAAAAGTGTCAATCTAAGTCAGTAAATAATGATTGAAACTCCGCTTCACATAGCGTTGAATATGTGTGAAGACAGGAGTGTTGAAAAATGGTTAATTATGAAGGAATTTTAGAACAAAGAAGTGCGAATATAACTATGACCTTTCAGCTCAGATTGTTGAATTCTGTGTATGAGATTCAGCTAACTGCAATGTTGAAAGAAAGTATGATATATGTCACGTGATGAGGTGCGAGACATATACGACTTATGTAATAAGGTGTTACAAAGTCGCTTAATCTAGAAAACTCGTCATGGACCATGATAGCTATCATCGAATATAGATTGGTGTGATACTCTATCCGATATAGAAAGTTAAATTTCATGCACTCACACTGAGATAACGTAGCCGCTATGTTCTAATCATTAACACGACCTTGTACACATCGTATAACAGTCTATGTGCCTATTTCAGTAAATTATAACCCAGTTATATATCATCATGTTTGAGTAAGTATGGAGTGGCGATCTAGGCCGCAGTATGTGTGTGTGCTGTGTGCTGGGAGTGTAGTAAATAAATTGCCTTGGATGTGGTGAGTAAGACGAATTAAAGTAGTGCTGGCTAAGTTCGAGCTTTAAGTAATTGGTTGAGTCCATGCTATGTGAAACTGTACATATCCAGTATCCTCCGGTGTCGTCAGTCTCTGTGTTAGAAAAGGGGTCTAAGATAAAGAGTTGACTGTGTGAAGTGTAAGTGACATCGAGTGTGTGGGTACGAGTAACGGAATCTTGTTGTACCAGTGGAAACGAATCTGTGTGTGAGCTGTAAGGGACGTCAAATCTAAGTATGGAATGATGTTGTAATATTTAGTATGGTCATACGTGAAATGTGTTATAAGTGTACGCAACAGTGGTGTGTCGTGTGTTCGTGTGTGTGCTGTGACCTATGCGTGTGCTACGAGGGTTGTTAGAAAACTGCTAAGTGTCTATGAGGTAAATGTAAGCGTGTCAGATGAAATTGGCGCATAGTAGTGGTCTTATAATGGAATGTGTGTATAAGTGTAAGGAGTCGTGTGTGTGTGCTGTGTGACCGCGTATTGTGGTATTAGGAAGAGTGTAAATTGTATAGTGTCTGATGGGTATGTAGTGAGTGTATACAGTGAATGCGCTGTGGGTCACCTGTAAGTGTCATCAGGTGGGTGTGTGATGTGCTTCGTGTGAGAGCCAGAGCGTAGCTCGTATAGCGATTAAATAGTAGAGTGTCTCTCTGGGGTAACATGAAGTGTTCATGAGTGAATGTGTGTAATGAAGTGTTCATACCGTGAATGTGTGTATAGAAGAAGTATGTCTGTAAATAGCTATGGGTGATGAGCTAGCTAGCATGTAGCTCTGTGTGTGGCTGCTGGCTCCAGCGTATGGTGTGAAAATTCTGCTCGTGACAGTGTGTATGTCCGTTTCGTAAGTAATCAATTATAGAGCAAATAGGCATGAAGTAAATGTAAAGCACTACTGGTGTGAGTGAGGTGGTGTAAAATTAAATAAAGTAAAATACTTATAGTAAATAATAAACGATATAATATCATGAGAAGATTATAAAGTATAACTATAAAAGTATCGCAAACTAAAATACGATAATTAACACAAGAAATAAAAGCACACCTAAATGCCTGTAATAAATGTAAGACGTCAGTGTAGTTAGAGTCATAGAAAAAGAGCATCGTAACGAAGACGAACATATGGTTACAGAGATAAAACAAACATATGAGTTTAAAGCCACATAGAAAACATGAGTTACATCGCGAGGAATCACAACATTGAAGTTAAAGGCAGTAAGGTAAACAGAAAGCAAGTACCTATATACCCCCGCTTGGTGTTACGGTCAAACCTCTAATTGATTTACACTGTTCTACTGTTTTAAGGTCACTAGTAAGGTTAATAAATTTAGTATGGAGTTTAGACAAGGAGAGCACGTTGAAAAACAATATGAAATTGTTTAAGACAGCGTAAGAGGCAGAGAAGTTTAAAAACAGTACAAGCAAGAAAGTTAAAGCAGTAAAACCCAAAGTTAGAAGTGCAGTAAAGCAGAGAAGCTTAATAGCAGTAAGACGTAAGACAAAAGGCATAAACTAATCCCTTAGGTTTGTGTATGGGGTAGCGAAGAATTATTATAAAGCACCTCTGATTGATTTACTGATTTAACTCGCTTTAAGGCGCTGATGTAATGTATGATAAGAGTTAAAGCGAGGCTAAACGACATGTGAGGTAAGCAGTAAATGCAGACTAAAGGTTAAAGCAGTAAACGCAGCTAAAACACGCATAACTCAAATCCCCGTGTAGGTTGTCTAGGCTATAAAACACACCTATAATTGAATTTATTACTTGACCTTTAACTGCTTTAAGGCTGATGTAATATAGCTAGTTAATAAATACAATATAAGTGAGTATAACGTCAGTAAGCAGTGAGTTAAAGCAAAGTACAATGGCCCGTACAGTTAGGGCGTACAGAAGGCTATGCTAAAAGCAGTAAATACGGTACGAACCCGCTATAGTTCTAATACCCCTTAGGTAGTTTAGGCATAACACCATCTCATTGCATTTAACTGGTTGTTTATCTCGCGCGTGTGGGACTCAAGAGCACGGTATAGAATCAACACTCAAGATAGTCACCTGATATTTTAATCTCTAAAGTTAAAAGATAATTCGTGGAGACAGGTTTTGTCTTACGAAGTACATAATGACAAACATGGATTATAATGAGTCAGAACACTACGCGTGGGACATGTTGTGTTCTATTCTTACATACACGTAGTATTTTTTCAAAATATTATTTATAAGAAGGATATACAATCTGTAATAACGCAATATAAACTGAACAGTGAACTTGCAAAGCATACAATAAAGATAATGTTAATATTATACAGTGTGTATAAATAGAATAGGTTCACTGATAATGTGACCAGTTACAAAGTTTTATTAGGTCTCGCAGAACGAATCAGCAGTGATCTATGTAAGCTAAAATAACTGAGGTTGTAAGTACTTGAAACTAAAATAAACCATGAAGTGACTCATTAGGTGAATAATTTGTAACAAAGAGGAAACCATTGCGTTTGACACAGGTTTAAGTATGAAATAAAATGAAAAATATGAGAACTTTATAGGTTAAAGTATCTGATATATCCATTTCGCATTGCAGCGCGCGGGGACTATGCACTAGATAGCGCAGCACTCGCCGGACTCCGCACAGCGGCGGGCGAGAAGCGCTGCACGAATGAGTAGATTGACGCGCGCTTCGTGTGAGCAGAGGAGACACTCGGCAGGGCGGGGGCGGAGGGCGCGGTCGGGTGCGAGGACGCGGACAGTGCGGGGGTGCAAGGTGTTGTCGTCTGACTTTGTGCGGAAGTGCGCATGCTGTTGCGCCCAGAGTGTTTCCGATTATGCTTAGGGGAAGACATTCAAGTATATATCACGCTCCTCTGTTTGTCATAGTGATTGTAGTGCGGAGTAGAAAAGAGACTATGAAAAGTTAGAATAGAAAGTGTCATTCAATGCTGCGGTATGCTAATCATAGTTTGGCACTAGTCTGAAGCAATCTCAAATAGCTGGAGGCATCAATGGGTCTGAGGCATTCAAGTATGAGGCTCATTCAAAGTGGGCATCAAAGTTGAGGGCCAAAAATAATTCGAGTGTGGGAGTCGTAAGGTATCTGTGATGCGGATTGTGAGTGAGTAGTGTAATATGGTTTAAATCGAGTAATGTGTCTAATGAGAGTGTAAGCGCATATTAAGGAAGCTTGTCCATAGTGGATGTACTTAGAGGCTAATGTACAGACTGAAGATTAGTTATAACACTGTGTTGTGGTGAGTGTCATAGAGTGTTAATGTGTGTAGGTGGTGTGGCAAAGTAATGACTATATATATACTATATCATATCCTATATATTATAGTAATAATATATATTTATACTAGTATATATACTTACATCTAATATAAGTATATATACGCTATATGTGGTAGAAAAATCTAACTCATAGTAAGGGAAGCCTCTAGAACTCTGTAATATACACCAATGCGATCTCATCCTTATACACCTAGGGGTGACACAATATTAGGAGCTATATCCTGGCTCCAGGGGACGGTTAGAAAAGGCTTGAAAAAGTTGCACTTCAGTTGGCACTAATGTGGCACCACACTCACTTGGAACTCATTGGCACTCCATTGGCACTCACTTTGGCACTCACCTGGCACCATAGAACACTAATAGAACGTCCCTAGATACTTCTTACGGTGATTGGGACCCATCAAAGTTTGAACCATCAATAAATATGAGTCTCAGTACAAATAGTTGAATCATCAATAATAGATTGCCAAACAGAGATTGACGTCATGCAAGATTAAGAGCCATAAAAGTTTGAGCCATCAAAAGTTGTACGGGCACGTGTAGGCTAGGTATAGGTGTAGGCTAGGTGAAGGCGGGGTGGAGTCTAGGTGTAGGTGTTGGCTAGGTGTAGGCTAGGTGAAGGCTGGGTGGAAGGCTAGGTGTAGGTTAGGGTAGGCTAGGTGAAGGCTGGGTGGAGGCTAGTGTAGGTGTAGGCTAGGTGAACGCTGGGTGGAGGCTAGGGTGTTGGTGGTAGGTTTCTTCCTGAATGGAATCAAAAGTATGTATAACCGATAGTGAAAGCGATGTGTTAAGAATTAACAATGCGTGTCAGACTTGGTTGGAGATCGGCGTTTTAGGATTATAGCGGAGAGTAGTAACAGGGTGATGTGCTTTAATGTTCCTTGGTTATTCAATTTATGTATGAATATAATTGGGGTTATGAAAGAATTCCGAGGTGGGGATGGCAGGTTAATGTGTTGAGAATGGAGTGGAGTAATGGAAGGATCAGAGTGGGAGGGTGGCCGCTACTATTATATGCGGAATGATTTGTTCCGATGGGTGAATTGAGAGAGCTTTGGAAGGATTGGTAGGAGCAGATTTGGCTGGGAGTGAGTAAATAGGAGGGGCCTTGGAGATAAGTAAACCGTGGATAGAGTAAGGTTATGGTGTTATGAGTGAGGACACTCCTCAGTGTGAAGTTTTGTTAGATGGTTATGTTAGATGAACAAGTGTCCTGAGTTTAAATATTCTAGGGATAATGTTGGATGAAACGGGAACGGACGATGCAGAGTGTAGGTAGGAAAGTTGTAATGGCAGGAAGTCGGCTGGCTGGCATTTAAATCTGTTGGTGAACTGTGGGCCTAAGTCTTGGAGTGGTGCTCAGGGTTTTACATGAAGGGTAATGTTATTGCTTACGACTATGGTTTTTTGTATAGTAGTGGCAGACTCAAATAGTTGTCTGCGAAGGATGAAAGAAAAGGGTCATAAAGAGATCGTCAAGGAGTCAATGTGTTCATGGTATGGACAATCTTAGGGTGGTGGCACAATAGAGCGGTGTGTGGAAAGCATCAAGAGTAGAATGGTGATAAGTGCGTAGAGAATGAACGCTATTAGGACGTTGGTGTGGCTCTGTAAGCAAAAGTGTGGGTAATAATATAAGTTGTCAGCAGAATAATGAAAAAGACATTCGTTGAGATTGGTTTGGTTTCCTGCATATTGGAGAAGGATGCACTGACTAGTCGTGACATTGGTTAAATGCTCGGAGAACTGTAGTACCAGTGGCAGAGTTGTGTTGGGAACCGACCGGCTGGGAAGAACCGAAAGATAAAAGTGCGAATTGAGTCAGTAAACGAATGATGTTGAAGGAGACGAATGTGAGTTCTGAGGTGGAGATGAGAAAGAGAGAGGTGTATCATACGGTAGTGAGATGGGCTCAGGGCGCGGATTGGAGTGGAGGTGTGTAACTACAGGGCGCTTGTGTGGTCGCACACCGCTGGGCCAAGTTGGATACGACGCCCTTAAGAAGTGATGACGATCATCTACACATAAGTGGAGGGTCACATCGGGCGACATCCGCTTGTCCCATGAACGCTTTTATAGGAGTATGAGGAATGTAATGGTCATGACTGAGAGTCAGCTGCAAGTGCAATATCAGTCGCTCAACTTAAACTAAGGTCAAATGGTACTCTAAGAGGAGAAGGGCGGTAGAAGAAGACTAAGGCCTTTCATTTTCGACTTGTTGATGTCATGTAATATCTTAGTACAGAGTTAACAATATTACGCGATACAGCGCTACCATGGACCTACCATGTTGTAATGCATATATCGCTAGTTACCAAATCCGCATATCATATACTCAGACGGCCGCGGTGCCGAGAGAGTCTACGAACACACGGCGATCCGTATAGTAGGATTTTGCCTATATTCCACTCTTGTTGGAGGGAAAGAGGTAAACTATCGGTATCATAGATTATATGCGAAGAGCTAAAGGATGAGCGTGATGAGCTGCAATAATGGATAGATTAATAAATCTCGTATGAGCCATGGAGCTCGAGAGATTATACCAGAGGGGTGTGCGTAGTAGTATAGATTTGATTGATGCCTAAGTATATAGAGGTTGATCAATCATACTAACAGAGGAACCACTGACACAAGAGTTCGTATTGGTCCATGATATGACGTATAAGATGATCTCGTGGATACCTAGGTCCATACGTTGTTACGAACACATCCCATAGTAAGATTATATAATAATTTATATAATAAATATACCTATTATATATAGCTATACTATAAACTGATAATATAACAAGGTGGCCCCGTATGAGAAAGTTCGAACGTCCTTTTATATTATTCTATGCGTATATGATCACTATAACAAAAAAATATTAAAAACGACGTTAATCATTAAAGAGTTTATCGGTAAAGATGTAGCGGGAGTTAACGTTAATCGTTAACGTTAACCCTCTTCAAAATATGTAGGAAAATAGTCCAATAATTATTGGATTTACTTTCTTTATTGATAAGTAATCATCCCTCAACAAGATTAGGATAAATGAGGCTTAAGATGATTTTACTTTTAGGAGGCTGCGTTTGAGTATCAGGGATCACCTAAAGGTGATTTACTTGTAGGCTTTGACTATAGGCAGAATGCTTTGCCGGCGTTGCCGAAGATAAACCTTCCAAGCGTAAATACACTTTTAAATATAATGACTGTAACTCAACATACGGGTGTCTCGCGTAAGAATGTCCCAGTTTCATGCTAACATCATATTATAACAGCAGGTAATATACAAATATTTCCATATCATACTCATACATAAAAGTGAAGAGTAAGTTGGCAATAGTTTCGAATATGCACTTGCGTCCAGAACGAGTTCCTGATAGGAAGTCGCCATAGCGCGCATGCGCAAGACATTTCTATCGAGACAGGATGGTAGCTCTACTCCTAGTTTGCGCTGCGCCACTAAATACTGACATGTGGCGAGTTTATTGCACGCGAAAGAACTTAGCTTCTGTGTTCTAACACTATTTGTAAGTGTGGATATGTAATTTTACGAGTTCACAAACGTACGTATACAGTAGTGTTACGGTTTCCAAAATGTGGGATCCTCATAGAGTGGCAAAACATTTCGCCGATGTAATTAGGGCAATTCTGTAACTATCGGATGTCTTTGTAAAAGGCAACAATAAGTACAGCGACGGGCCCCAAAGTGACTTGTAGCATGGATGTGGACCAGTAGCAGGGACCTCGTTCAATTCGTCATAGCTCCTGCAAATGAAAAGCGTCCCGTTCGGAAGAGCAAGATCGAGAGAGAGCTGTAGGTAGCCAAAAAAACGAGAATGAACGGATGTCGGATAGTGGTATAAGAGAAAACGTAATAACACATGCAGTGTCGCATACCGGTTTGCAAATAGAGTTATGTACATGCATTAAGCCCGACGTCTTGCCACTCATTTCGGATTATCTTCTGCCGTGTGCAGTGACTAAAGGGTCGATGACGAATGAGTTTCTAGATTGTGTAGTGTATTCAGCCGATCGAGTCCAAACCTCAGTCTTTTGCATCTCGACGGGGTCAAGGTGGAATGCAGCTACATACATCGTTGCGTATACTGGGGTCATGAAAAATACCCGCATGAAACTGTACGAAACAACGAAACGTGAATTCTCACCCAAAGGTATAACTTTTCTTCGACGCATAAAGTGCAGCGAGTTCACTTACACAGGATTAAACAGGACCTTTTATTTTCGCGCAGAAACAACGTAGAACAAGGGGTCGGCCTGATTCGATTATGTTTGCAGTAAACAAATGCTCTTTTTCCACAATTATTAAGCAGGATGAGCGGTAACCTTTATATGGCAGGCCAGATGGAGCCCCTCCACATTGGAGTGCACATTAGTGGCGACGTCGTTCGGTATAGGAACGACTATACTCCCAGATCTCCGTTGGGGTTTGGTCACATATGGTCCAGAGCGACAGAGTCTACACGTAATATCGTGACGCCCCCCCCGGTCACCGGACATTAACGCGCAGTAGCCGATTTCTCCGTATTTGCGGGGCTGCACACTTGTGACGCAGAGCTTCGAAATGGCCGAACTTGAACCATCCGTTCCTTCCAGTTACTCCTGGATATTGTTAGACGATTGTTTGGGGAGGAATTGGTTAATATCAGGCTGAATGTATCCCTATAACGAAGGGGGCGGCACATATTGAACATATGTAGGGAAAAACTCTGATTCAATGACCTATCGATTGAATGTAGTGATAGTGCTGTTGATATTTGGTATATTACGACCCTGTTCATAATAAGCATTGAAGTGGGAACCTTCATTTTACGGCACCCGATGTAGCTACTAAAACAGTCACTGTGTTAAAACATACATAAGCATAATGTAATCTATACGAAATTTATAATCACAAAATAGTGTATCATATGATAGATTTTTTTTTAAATAAATTACAACGCTTATTAGGCCTAGTTTTAATATTTTTTTTCCATAGTCACAAAAGAAGCAAGTTCAAGGTACTAACGAAGAAGTTAATCGATTCCATTGAACGGGACAAACCACATAATTCTCTTTTTCTTCAGCGGTACCAAAAAGAAATGAGGATAACGCCAAAAAGAAAAGCGTCAATCATTTATATATTCGAGGATAATAACCGTGTTACAGAATGAACAGCATTGTGTGAGAGCACCATTGAGAGCGACGTTTTAGAGACAAATTTCTGTGTCGGATAAGAAATAAAAAGATGTTGGCTATCAAGTGGACACCTCATCGAACTACTAGAGTACAATTTAAAAATCTGATAAGCACATACAATTTTGCTATACGAACTCCCGATAAACATTTAAAGGTATCACGAAGTGAGTGAGACGATGTTTGGCGAAATAATTCTTAGACTGTCGTTAATTACCGGTCATGGTTTCTTTTCGAAATTAGACGCGAAAGCGTTAAAAGTTAAGCGGAAAAAAGTACGAGTTAAATTAACTGGATTAATTCGCTTTAACGCGCTAGTAACTAGTATGCCCGTTTTAGGTAATCACTACACTATATATATTAATTACCATGAAATATAAATTATTACACTACAGATATATACTATATATAAATATACTAGCACTTTCCCATTGCAGTATACATTAAGTATATATATATATTCTAATAATACCATACTTGGTAATTATATAATAAATCGCATAATATAAATAGTATATTGTATAGTAATATATAATATATATCAATAGTATATATATATCTAAATGAAAAGAGGAAGGAGAGAGAGAGGAAGAAACTCTAAAGATAATCTCGAAGAGTTAAGATTAAAAAATCGCTGAACTATTCGCAATATTCTAAATGGCGTTGAGAGTGCAACAAGCAGATTCTACTCCTTACATAGGACAACATTATACCTTGTGGTTATTTCGACGATTTTTTTATCCACCAACAGAACGGAAATCGCGAAGAATAATTATTTACTCATGAACCGTAATGTAATCTCTCTAATGTTTTGCATTGACTCACCATAATAAGCTCACTTGCGAATCTTTGATGGATATAAAAAAATTACCTTTGGTAAATCATCTGCATTATAAAACTAGGCAAGAGCTGAAAGCTCAAACCATATGATTATTTTTAAATATATAAAAGTAATAAAGACAACTGATACGTAATTATAACAGTGTAGTTAAATATTTTATGATAGATATATAGGTATCTATTATAAAATATGAAACTATTATTATTTATTAACCTGTGTTCTGGGTCATCCCAAGAGAAAGCCCCTTCTTCGACCAAGGTCGTGAGTTTTGTTTTATTAGGGAAGAAGACTGCCAAATCCGTGGCTAGAATGCAGTGTTTTATATTGCCAAGAACTTGCTTTAGTACTTCGGAGATCAACTATTGGCTCGACTGATCTGTGGCCTCTCTCTGAAGAAACAAATGTGTAAGTATAATTTAAATACCGATGTCTTTTAATTTTCAATTTTATTTCTATGGCTCGCATTGGAGCCCCTGATATTCGGAATATGGAGCCACATACGAAACTTTGGTGGAGAATATGCCGTGTGGTTACTTACGATCTCGGTGAGATCGACACTGAACATACACAGTTAAAGCGATGGCCAAGTCGGTGTCCCCCAAGATAATTAGTTTTTCCTGACTCAACGTGCACTTATGACGCGAATTAACTTTAACACGTGCTGTTGGAAATAATAATCTTCTTAATTACTCATTCATTATAGAAAATGTACTTTAATTGATACTGTAACTGTAACGCTGTACTGTAACTCGACGCATGCTCATCAGATAAGTGAAGCAACGGAGAGACAGAACAATGAATTGTCACTGAAATGCGATGGAAATTTAGCAGAGCAAACGATAAAAAATAGACAGCTATTATCTAACTTTGAACACTATTCAGTCTATTAATGAGAAGTCGACGGTTATTCTAGATTCTTACCTGTTGTAAACAATAGTCATGTCTGGTGAAGTAGATTTCGAGGGGTGATGGTGGTGTAATATCTGCTGACAAGGGGACTAATCGGTGCCCAAAAGAAATTTGTCTGTTTTGAGCCTCCGAGTCCAAATATCGTCGACAAAGAGAGCCACCGATGAACAAAGATTAAACACTAAATATGAAGAGACACATTCAGCAGATAATATCAAGTAAGTATCTCGCTTTCTACATTGAAACATGCGGAACGGATATGAGTTTAATGGTATTGAGGACTATAATTATTAAACATAAAGGAGCGAAGTTGAGGAAAACAGCGAGCATACGTTAAAGAAGAGACGACAAGCCAGTAAGAAAGATTACGACTACACCTTAAAACCGGAGGCGCGTGAAGAACGTTTTTGGATACACGTGACGTTAATATATAACGCCATGACGCACGGAGAATAGGGGGAAGGAGCAAGTGAGAGAGGAATGCAAAGGCCGAGGACAGGCGAAGATAGCAGGGCACGAGGTCAGCGTGAGTATACACGCGTCTCGTTATGGTAGGGAAGGATAGGAGGCAAGGTTGAGGAGTGGGTAAGGGGAAGAAGGAGGAGAACAGTGGAGTTTATATGCTATTATGTATTGGGCCCAAGAGAGAGAGACGCATGGGATTGGAGAGACAAGGTACAGTGAGAGGTATGGTCGAACTTAGTATATCGGCGGATGCACGCGAGAGGAGAGCGCAATAGGAGAGGAGAAGACGAGTATGGGGGACGGCGGAGAGCACAGAGAGAGACTAGTAATTCGTATGACGAACTCGCCTTGTTCACAGTTCGTGCCAAGGAGAACGGAAGAAAATATAAAGCTGAAAATAAGTAGAGTGCAAGCTTTCGCTTTTAATATATATTTTCAGAAACCCGGAGCAGTAGTAATAAAGTAAGATAAAGAATCTGATAAAGTAAGATAAAGATTATAAACAAGATATTTTGTTGAGAATTGAAAGAGCAAACTTGAACAACAACAGCAATATATGATAAGCATTTTAAGGCAGTTACTGGAGATATATCTATGACAAGCTGACGAGACGATATCAAAACTTCCAGGGCAATACAATAGTGATTAGATATTATTACTCATGTGTAAATAATGGAAACTAAAAAATGAACATTTGGCCAAGAAAGTGAAATATTAGGAGTAAGATAATAAAATTGATTATATAAATCGCTCTAAGAATAAGTTTTATTATTAACCAGATAATATATATCTATGATATACCGTGATGAATATAAGTTATTAATAACATTATATCAATGCTACCTATAAAGCGATATAAAGTTAAGTAGATAGTATATAACATCTAATATATATCATATAATTATATATAATTACTTAAAGAGAGACAAAGATGCGAATGAGAGGAGAAGAGAGAAGAGAGAGAGAGAGGGAAAGTTCAAAAGTCTCGGAGGACACGACTTGTATGATGAACTCTTAGAAGCCGCACTGGTTGTGTTTCTCGCCTGCAGATTGCCTGGTCAGGCAGTGTAATAATCATCGTAATCTCTACTGGAATGGGAATTATGGCGACAACCTTGCTTAACATCGGGCGTGTGTTTGATGACAATGTCACAGGTGATTTATACCAGCATGTACGCTATGTGCCATAACTCTGTATATTTCATATAAGTATTCCTCATAGATTTCTTTTAATGCTCTATAGAATGATCCTGGTGTGTGTGTCAAAATGAACGGAACGCGGTGTGAATTTCTGAATCGAGTGACTACATTTTCGTTAAACCAAATGTAGTTGATGAGCGAGGTACATAGAGTGAGAATGCCACCAGGTTTTCGGCCCTATCCATACCATTATGACTTTTATTATGTGTAAGTTTAATAGTCTGGTTGTAATTCAGCAGCAGCACCCAAGAAAGCTATTTCAGTATAAAGTCCTTAAAGAGAAGGATTAAACGGAGGATATTGAGAGGATCACATGTATCATTGAAATGCCTCCAAAATGCGTTCGCCAGTTCATGCATCGCACAGGGCATTGATGGTGTTTACAAGTTGAGAGTAGGAACCATTATTCAAACACGCCAATTTATGTACGAATACCATCTCTGGTATTGCGACTCTGTGTGACTTACCGCTGTTATTAAATGATTTAAGAGGCAAATATAAATTGCGTAGTCTCTTCTGTGATAGAATAAATTTTTCACACGACGCATTTTGCAGGTTGGGCGAAAAATTATTGTAATTAAATATAATAATGATAAGTCCAACTAAACTAACAGTCTGTTACATTTAATACAATTGCAATTAAGTATACTATTTAAAAAATTTTACCGATGAACAAGCTATAAATACTATAAATCAAACGAGTTTGATAGTCGAGAATAAACCATTTAACTTAAATAATTGGAGTTAGAAATTTAAACGCACCTCTTTACCCACAACACTGTGCCTCATGGGTTTGGAACTAGATAAAGGTTGGTACGGAGACAAACAGCAAATGTGAGTGTGTACTGTTCCATTGGTACCGCGTTGGTGCCCATTAGCTTAAATTGCTAAATTGCGATTGTGCCTCGATAGGGATATCCGTTGGTGTTCCTTAAGAATTTTCAATTCCCACACAGGAATTCCCCAATGGTTATCCCAAGGAACATTATCCATAACGGAACCTATAAGAGACTAGATAGAAAGCTTATTGCTTTGACCAGAAAAAATCCTTAGAGAAAAATGCTAGTTAGGTACATACAAATATTAATCGGAAATGTTTTCTTTGGGTCCCATTGGGAATTTTCCGATTTCCCATTGGTCCTGAAGGATTCAGAAAACATTCCTAACGGACACTTTTTTGCTGGATATCCTCATGTCAACCATTTTCCACGAATATTAGTTACATGCAATTTTTTCATGCAACAATTATAACATATATTTATATATTTTACATGAAGATATAATTCATGCTTGGGTTGTCGAAGAAACATTACTGTAAATACTCACAAGTCAACCTCGGGAATGGTTTCCGGAATTTCTTCACTGTTAATGACCGAAAAGTCATCCTCGGCGCAATTGGCGTGGTAACTCATTATCTCAAGAGCCACCTGTAATAATAATGGACAGGTGTCTTCAGGCTTTTGCTAAACACTGATGATTAAAACATCTTACTTTAGAATGGAGAATCGCTACCTCAAAACATCTTACTTTAGAATGAAGAAATCGCAATTGCATCAAGTATAGATGGGAAAAGCGCAGAACAGCTAAATAAATAATTTGATAAAGAATCATTTGCTACCGTCATTGGTTTGCCAAAAAAATATTAATACAGAAATGGCAACTTCGTAAGTTTGAAGTGTCTGTTAAGGAGAAGTTTTATAAAGAGCTGACACGATTTAGTTAAATTTTTTTTTAGTATTTTATTTACTTATTATGACTATCAATTACTTTTTATTAATATTTTGTAGGCAATATTGTAAATAAATACAGATTATGAAAGCAGATGCCAGAAATGCAAAGCATGGCCAACTAAGCATATTTACAGCATCTTTAATCACTGGGCAGAATTGAGCAACATTTCTACATAAAACACTCAAAAATATAAACAACAATAAAAAAAATACATTAATTATAATGCATTTAAATAGGCGGTATTTTGTTTTTAAAAAATTGACAATGTAAAAAAATAAATCTGAAAATGGAGTTGTCAAATGTAAGCCATTACTCACTGATCTAAATTTTCTATCAAGCGAGATAATTTTTCATCTCTAATGGTCTGGAATTCTTCATTGGAACACGTATTATGGTAACTCAGGACCTCCAAAGCTACCTGAAAATTAGTACGTATGCAAAGCCGGCTTAACTAACGATAAATAACAGCAACACAAAAGATGTTAACTGTTTTGTTAACTGTTTTAAAGGTGCAAAAAAAAAGTGTTAAGTGGATTATGCGTTTTTTATTATAATAACAAAATTAGATAAAAAAGCATTATGACTTAGTATCAATGTTGCCATGTATACACAAACAAAAAATATGGCAATATTGCCATGTTGTAAATGAAAGCTTAATCCATTTAACTTTGGGTAAGCAAAGGCTTCTAACAACTTAACATGTGCACGTAAACCACTATTACCTTGTACTACCTTGGACTGCAATAAACTAAATAAGCGTTTCAATGTGCGTTTTAAGATGTCTTAATCCCAAGCTTACAACGCCTATTGCTAAAGCCATATTCAACAATTAAAGATGCAGACATAAAATACTTTAAGGAACCTTACTTAGTCAGCCTTCAGCAGAAAGATTAGTGTTAACTAACTTTGGTACAATATTGAGTATATATTATTATTATTCTGTATTGATTATTTTTATGTTTTATTATTTTAGTATTTTATTATTATTTTATTATTATTATTATGATTAATTAATTATTATTATTAGTTATTATTATTAGTTATATATCTATTATTTATTATTATTATATTATTATTATTAATTAAATATTTAATATTAGTCTTAAGGCAGAGTTAACTTTGTTACTCTTGGAGAAGAGTATTAGGTTTTTATATATTGAAATTTGACAGAAGCAAAGAGGAAGGGACCTATGCCTATGCTAGATATGGGTAACCACAATAAACTGTAATCAGGGATAAGCAGTTTACACAATGGGGAAGTAGTGGGAAGGGGAAGTATTGGAGTATTATGGTTAGTGTAGAAAAATGTTTTATCTCTCCTATTTTGTTTGGCAATGAAAGACCCTATCTTTTTAAGAGTTTACATATTGAAAAAATATATTGCTGTTGTAGTGATGTAGAGTTTTGTTAGCTGGTTCAGTGAAGGTTGGGATGAACATTAACTGTAATGATATTTTAGTTGAAAAGGTTTGTGTGAGTCGGATCAAACATTATTGAGGATAAACTTATTAAAAAAGGAATTATAGACGAAATCTATTGACTAACAGAGGAGAAATTTGAAGAGATTGTAATGAAAAGATGGCGAACGAGAAGCCGCAAAATGACGGAAAGACAAAGCATGGTTATAAGTAAGGCAGGAAAACTTAGGCTGTGTCAAAACAGAATGCAGAGAAGTATGTATACAAAATGATAAATAAAATTCTGAGGGGGGAGGGAAGATTGTCAAAAGGAGAAAAAATTATGGTAGTAATAAGAGAGAGAGAGAGAAGAGAGGAGAGAGAGAGGAGAGAGAGGAGAAGAGTGTGAGTCTGAGAGAGAGAGAGTGAAGATTGTGAGAGCGAGAGACGAGAGGAGAGAGAGAGGAAGAGAGAGAGCATTGGTATAATGAAAGGGTAGAATAGCCATATCTGTACAATGCTTTGAAAGTGGACTAAAGTGAAGGTAAATTTCGTATGCATGAAATAATTTGTGAGCAATTGGTCAGTTAAGACAGAAGAAAAAAAAATCCAAAGTAAGTTTTTTCAATTCACAAAGTTGCTGATACGCAGTTAAAGAAATTTAACTAAAATATTTCCTCTTCGATAATTAAATTTTTTTATTTTAATTAAAAGAAATGTTTAAAAAAAATCCGAAATAAACGTTTTAAATTTAAAAATTAAATATTTTTAACGAATTAAATATTAAAAAAATTATTAAAAAAATTTAAAACAAAAAAAATGAACTTTTAATTGTAAGAACCTTTAATTTTTCATTAACCTACCTGGTAATAAGGTATGGTAG
>JABUQX010054700.1:42500-47500 GCA_015478945.1 Trachelipus rathkii
ATATATATATATATATATATATATATAAGGAAATTATATATATATATATATATAATATAATATATATATATATATATTGATATATATATATAGTGGTGATGGGACGTTTTGAGCGCTCGCACCCTTTTCGATAGGAAGGAGTAGAGCTATCGGTCTAAAACTTGGAATGTAATCTACTGAGGTATTAAGCTCGATACACGCGAAATTTCAAGTCTCTAGGATGTATATAGGGGGTACCTCCCCCCGAGAGCATAGCCCTCAATATTGCGCTTACGCCCTTGTTGCGGCTTCCGAGCGAGCGAAGATTAGGCTTAAGACGAGTTCGGGTCGAGCGTGGTGACGTAATATCGTCGCAGACGAGATTACGTCCCCCTGCGTCCCCCGTAAGGAGGGACGCTGCCCCTTAAAAAATTAAATTGTTCGTAGAATGCTGAAATTTGGATACGAAGAATCGATTCCCGAAGGGAATCGATTCTGAGTGTGTACTCACTCCGACTCTGGCTCCGGCTCCGGCTCAGCCTATGGCTCTGATATACATCTATAGAGGTTAGACTTATCGTATTGGGTTAAAATTTGGAGGAGGGTTAGATGGTGACGTAATCTTGTCGTAGACGAGATTACGTACCCCTGCGTCCCCCCGTAAGGGGGGACGTAGCCCCCCTAAAAAATTAAATTACTCATAGAAGGCTGAAATTTGGATAGTGTATAGAAGAAAGAGAAAGGAGTTTGAATCTATAGAGTTTGAATTGACAACAGCACCAGTGCTGGCTCCGGTGCGGTGCTGGGATAGTAAATAAGGTTATAATAATACAATATAGGTGTTAAAACATAGGTTTATAAGATCATAGATTTCGACTAAGGGTGTTTGAGGTTCTCTCCTGACGATGCGAATTGTGTCAGCAGACCGCGGGTCGGCGCATGCGCGATCCGGCGCGAAACAGGCGGATCCGGTGCGGTGCTGAGCTACATAAAACATTCGTATAACAACAATGTTGGTGTCCTTATATATGTTATGGAGTCTGTAGATTTCGAAAATAATGGTTTCAGAACCATCAAGAAAAAAAAAATAAATAAATAAATATTAAATAAGATTTCTTATTCTTTTTATGTTTATAACTTACAAATTTACTTTTACAATAAACCCTAAGCGGTTTTAAAAATTCCAGTTAAAAAATCAAAAAAGTTTAAAATCAAACAGCCCTCCTAAGCCCTTCCATGATCTATTGATCTATTGATCTATTGATTTAAGTCATATTTTTACTAAAATTGTCATGTTTTACATACCCTAAATCAGTAAATCAGTAAATCAAACCATCCATCCCAACCACCCTCACCTCCCACCATCCCGTGATCTATTGATCTATTGATCTATTGATCTATTGATTCAGGTCCATATTTTACTAAAATTATCATGTTTTACTTACTAAATCAGTAAATCTAAAACCGGCCTTACCACACTGCCCACATCATCCATGATGTATTGATCTATTGATCTATTGATTCACGTCACATTTCGAGTATCATTTTGGATAAACATAACATAAAAACAAATCTTTATACACTGATCAATGAATATATGCTAACGTAACAAAAGTTTTTTCACATTAATAAAGCTACCTTAGCCTCATCTGAACTATGAATATAATACACAACGACAAAACCTGACACGCCTTAAACACGAAGAAATAAACTGTTAACATTAACACAGTTTTAACAACTTAACAACAGTAAAGTAACTAACATGCATACAAAAAAACGTAACCTATCACACTTTTTCAAGCAATATCTCAAACATAACAATGTTAATTTATATTAACATGGTAATATTTAACTAAAATTTTATCACAACATTGGTTAATTATCATACTGTCAACGATATACTCTAAACGTAATAAAGTTTACACATCAATAAAGCTTACATAGCGTAACATGAACTAAGAAAATAATGTACAAGAACCTAAAACAACTTACACACGAATAACTGTTAACATTAACAAAGTTCCACACTTTAACAATCAGTAAAGAGCTAACATTGCATGCAAAACGTAACGTATTCTTAACTTTTTCAAGCCTATCTCTAACATATTAACGTTAATCTTACACTGAAACCGTAACATTTAGCAAAAATGTATCATACCTTGTCCGATTATCATACTGATCAATGAAATAATACTCTAACGTATAAATTTCCACATCAATAAAGCTAACATAGCGTAACATGAACTAAGAAAATAATGTACAACGACAACACCTACACAACTTACACACGAATAAAACTGTTAACATTAACAAAGTTCCACACTTAAAACACCAGTAAAAGTAACTACATTGCATGCAAAACGTAACTATTCATACTTTTTTCAAGCATATCTCTAAACATATTAACGTTAATCTTACAAAGCACAGTAACATTTAGCAAAAAAATGTATCATAACCTGTCCGATTTATCATACTGACAACGACTATAATGCTAACGTAACAAAGTTTTTTTACATTATCAATAGTAATATTTAAAACAAAAATTTATATAACCTTAACCTAAATATCATAGTCCCAGCAAATATTGCACAAACATAACAATAGTTTTATCCAAACAATAACATAAAATAACAAAAGTTTTTCGAAACATAACAATAAAAATAAGTTCTTTGAAATAAAATATCATAGTAAAGTGTAACAGTTTACCGAATTTAAAGGCAGTAAATCGTAAATCAGTAAATCAAAACCACCCGTCCCCCTCCCCGCCCTCCCTACCCATCCCATTCCATGAACTTTTGGATCTTTCGATCTAATGAATTCAGATCAGCATATCGAGTACCATTTCGGATAACATAGTACACAAATAAGTTCTTTATATACTAACCAACGAAATATATGCTAACGTAACATTGTTTCAAACATTAATAAAGCTAACATAGCATTAGCCAGAACTAAGAATATAATGACAACGACAAACCTAAATACAGACCAACGAATAACTACTAACATTAACAAAGTTCCATACTTAACAACAGTAAAAGAACCTAGCACAGCGCACAAACCGTAACCTATTCCCATTTTTCAAAAGCCATATCTTAACATTCAATGTTAATTTTACATTTTTTAACACTAATTGATTTACGTGCATTTCCGAGTATCTTTCGGATAAAACATAAAGCACACAAATGAGTCTTTATATAACTAAACCCAGCCTAATATATGCTAACATAACAACAAGTTTTCCACATTAATAAAGCTAACCATAGCAATCATATGAACTAGAAAATAATGTACAACGACAAACTTAAAACAACTTACGCACTAATAAACCGTTAACATTACAAAGTTCACACACTTAACACCAGTAAAGTAAATGCATTGCATACAAAACGTAACCTATTCATACTTTTTCCCAAGCATATCTCTAAAAATTAACGTTAATTTTACATTGGCACATAGTAATATTTACAAAAAATTTACCATAACCTTGTCTAATTATCATAACAGACCCACGAATAACTGTAAACATAACAAAAGTTTTTAACCAAACATACCATAAAAATAAGTTCTTTGAATAAAATATCATGGTAAATTGTAATAGTAGTTTACTGATTTTAAAGCAGTAATCAGTAAATATAAGTAAATCAAACCAATCGAAACGCTCTCCCCACCCCTCCCCTCATGACCCTTTTGATCTATTGATTCATGTCATATTTCGGGTATCATTTCGGCTAAACATAACACAAAATAAGTTTTTTATATACTAAACATCGAATATATGCTAACGTAACAAAGTTTTAGCATTAATAAAGCTAACATAACATAACCCTGAACTAAGAATAAATGACAACGACAAACCTAAACACACCATACGTACGGAATAAAACTACTAAAACCATTAACAAACTTCCTCATTAACCAACAGTAAAGTAACCTAACACTTCGTATAAAAAAACGTAATCTTATTCCCCACTTTTTTTCAAGCCATATCTCTAACATATCATGTTAATTTTAACATTACATCGTAATATTTAACAAAAAATTTTATCATAACATCTGTCTAATCAACATACTGACAACGAATATAATGCTAACGTACCGAATTTTTTACATCAACTTCGAAATATTTAAAACAAAAATTCATCCATAACCTCGTCTAAACATATCATAATTCCCCAAACGAATAATTGCAAAACACAACAAAGTTTTAACCAAACATAACATAAAAATAACAATTTTATCCTGACATAACATAAAAATAAGTTCTTCGAATAAAATATCACAGTAAAGCGTGATAGTTTACTGATTTTAAAGCAGTAAATCAGTAAATCAGTAAATCAAACCATTCATCAGACCAGCAGTCGCCCTACCCACCCATTCCCGCCTATGATCTATTGAACTATTGATCCAAGTTATATTTCGAGTATCATTTTGGATAAACATAACATAAAAATAAGTTCTTTATATACTAACCTATGAATATACGCTTACGCAACAAAGTTTTAGCATCAATAAAGTTAACATTTCATAACCTGAACTAAGAATATAATGTACAAATGCAAACCTAAAATACCTCGCGTATGAATAATCCGCTAACATCCTGAAAATTCCCTACTTCGAATTGAAAAAAAAAAAGAATTACACTAACCAATCAGAGAATAGGAAATTTGAGTACCTGGAAACGGCCGAGCACGTCCGTTGGATCAGCTGGCAATTGTAAACAATACTCTTATACTTATGTGTATCTACTTTATGAAATGATACAATATATTAGTATCCTTAATATAAAAATTATCTAAAATATTAAAAAATTTTGGCAAGCCATTTCCGACACATGTTTTGTAAAAAGATTTGTTTGTAAACAAAAGCTGCTTTTCCAGAAGCCCGACTGCAGCCCGGGCGGGCACACAGGCGCACATGCATCGTTTCCAGAGCCCGTTTGCGCACTTCTACGTCACAGTCAGGTTCCCGTTGTTAAATCCTCGATTTGGGAATTAATAAACGGGCGGGCTGCGCGGAAG
>JABUQX010054700.1:55000-72500 GCA_015478945.1 Trachelipus rathkii
TCGATATATCGATATATCGGTTAAAAAAATATCATCGATATTTTTTCGATACTATCGAAAAAAATATCAATATCGATATATATCGGTCCTCTTGCGGCATCCCTAGTGAGTGAAGCTATGACAATGCTGCCTGTTACTGCGCCCCTGCGGTCTCATTCAATGTGTTTTGGGTGTACGTACTACGTAATAGTTAAGGAAGAACTATGGTTAAAGAATGGTCACGTTGAGACACGTAAATAAAAATCTGTGTAATTATAAATAATTCGTCAAATTATGAGATTAACAATTGATAAAGAATTTGTATTTTTAATTTATTTTTTAAAGTTGTACTATTTCTGTTTGAATTTTTTAATATGCATAACCATTTTTTTTAAGGTTCTTCATGAATAACAAAAATATTGTCTATCCCTAACTTTTCGAGTTTCAAGAGTTATAATTGGGGGAAAATGGATTGTTCCAAACAGTTACCATTTTTGAACAGAGAATGGTCAACCATGGCTGACACCACCTTACGTTCTAAGTACTGTGGTGTTGTAAATTCTGTAGTCGGGCAGAACAGCTTCATCGCCAATTATTATAAAAATCACAGCATAGACTCTAAATCAGTTGTAATTAAGCAAAATGACTGACGTAGGTTATTGTGGAGTTCTGTAGAATACAATTAATATGAATACTGCATTGAAATTATAAATATTTAATGTACAAAAATGATACAACAAATTATTTTAAGTTTTTATTTTTCTTTCATTTTATGTATATAAATTTAAGGTAATAGTCCGTTTGAGGGTAATGTATCAACATCGATATTTTAGAAAAGATAATCGATTTTATAATATTGCCTTCTAGGAGAGTTGGCATTTCGTTTGAATTATACAGAATGTGTTTGAATGCATGCAATCGATATTAAAAAAAATAAAAAACAAAAGTAATTTATGCACACATTTACACATAAATATAAAATATTATTTCACTAGATTATTTTATATATATATATATATATATATATATATATATATATATATATATATATATATATATATATATATATATATATATATATATATATATATATATAGTTAATTACTCACTTAATTTTAGTTTCAGGTATTTTTCTTTAATTTTTGTTTTAGGTTAGGTTAAGTTAGGTTGTTAAGTTAAGTAAGTTAGGTTAACTAACCTAACGTACCCTAACCTAACTTAACCTAGCTTAACCTAACATAACCTAAAACAGAAATTTAGGAAAAATACCTGAAACTGAAATTAAATGAGTGATTAACTATATATATATGGCTAATATGAAGAATTCGTCTGACCTAAAATCGATATTTATGTCGATAACATTTTCATCTCGAAACCCATTGGGAATGAACTAGATGTTGTGACGTGGGCTATATTCCTTTTGGGCATTATTTGACCGTTTCAAATTAAAATATCTATATATAAATACTAAACGTCATTAATTTTTAACATCTGAAGAGTGAGGTCCACATAATTTTTTGTTCCTATTTTAAAAAATTTATTTCAACTTTATGAAAATGATTTTAAAGTTTTAGCATTCTTGCAACATTTTGTTTCAAAGTAGCTTAAAAGGTTTGTGAAAAGTGTTAGAAAAAAATAAAATTACGTAAATGATTTTATAGTTTGTTTCATAGTAGATAAAAAAGTTTGTGAAAAGTGTAAGAAAGAATTGAAATTACGAAAATAGGAGGAAAGCTTTATTTTTATGTTAATAGTAAACATTGGCTCCAAGTATACTGTTTTCGCAAAATATTATTACTGGATTTATCAAATTTTTTAGATTTACAGGTAACAACTCTGTCAGTTTTGATTTAACTTTAAATATGGATTTATACGACCTATTTGCTTTTTTCATCAAATATTGTCATTTTGACTTTTTTTAAATAAAATTAGTGCCTTCATTTTGAGTTGGCACGTTTATGAAAACATCGAATGGAGTTGCTAGGTTGTTAGAATAGTTTAAATTTTTCTTAAAATATATATATATATATATATATATATATATATATATATATATATATATATATATATATATATATATATATATATATATATATATATATATATATATATATATATATATATATATACGCTTTTACGGCCGCGGTGACTTAGCCTAAAATGGAGTATTAACCCTTTTAGGGGTCTCGGGAGCCCGATGGGAACGGAGGTGGGGTGTTTCGTACCCGGAGGAGATGGTTGGAAGGAACCCCGACACCCAAAGACCAAAGCGGGGTTCAGGAGACCATCCCCGGAGGGGGGGATTAACCCCCGTCATCCACCTAGAGGCCGAGAGACCGACCCCGACATCGGGGCGGACTACCCGTGGGTATTCGTTAGTATGCCCCAAAAAAGATAATCAAAATAGTACTTTTTAGGACGTTTATTAGCAACAATCTATTCGTACTCTATAAATCTCAAAACCATTTGGGACATTTGATTTACTATATATAGCTATATATATATATATATATATATATATATATATATATATATATATATATATATATATATATATATATATATATATATATATATATATATATATATATATATATATATATATATATATATATATATATATAGGGTTAGGATTAAAAAAAAACCGTTCGTTTTTTTAAAAAAAGACCAAAGGCAAAATTTTTTTTTTTTGTTTTTTTAAAATTATAAACTTTCATATATATAAGTCTTTTGAGTTTATTTAGCATTAAAATACAGTAAATACAATATGTTAAAAGAGGTATGCAATATATAAAGTAGATTTTATTACTTAGTAAAGTTTTATTTGTGGTCTAGGGCATATAATTATTACATTTCACATGATCTGATTATTATTATTATTATTATTATTATATATATATATATATATATATATATATATATATATATATTATATATATCCGTATAAATTTATATATATATATATATATATATATATATATATATATATATATATATATATATATATATATATATATATATATATATATATATATATATATATATATACCGTATATATATATATATATATATATATATATATATATATATATATATATATATATATATATATATATATATATATATATATATATATATATATATATATATATATATATATATATATAAATTTTTTATTTATTTTTTTTTCCCCAAGACTGGTGGTAAGGTGTGTAAGAAGCATCGGAAAAGAAAAGCAGTAGAAGAATATGACAAAAGTCGAAAAGAAAGTCCAGCCTTACCCCTCCCCCTCTCTGTACCATTACTTAGTAAGGACTCGTCACAGTCAGAAAATCCACCCTATAGCTTCACGGGACTGCGACGGACCCTCACTATGGTAAATCGTCAGTGTAAGTGTTCATCCCTTGGCCCAGGTGGGCCACAACCATACCCCCTCACAAAACCCCGCCATTCTCTCTTATTATGCACCTTTATTCTCGCCTCTACCAAACTCACATTTCTGTCCTTCAGACATTCGTTTACTGACTCAATCCACTTTTTCTTGATCTCGGCCGATTGGTTCCAACGCACACCGCCACTATACATCGCTTAAACGACTATGATCATCCTTTCCACATGACCAAATAATCATCATCGCAACATATTTTCATTTATTACTCTCGTTTACCCATTTCTTCACACCACACAACTCTCTAATATGTTCATTCCTCATTTTATCAATTCTTCTCACACCTAGCATGCCCCTAAGATTGTCCATCTGAACACATTGAACTTTAGATCTATACTTCTTATTCCAGACCATAGTCTCACTACTATACAATAACACAGGTAACAACATAGCGTCATGTAAGACCCTAGCACTAAAGACTTAGTCCCTATACATTCACCAACGATTTTTGCACCAGCCACCTTCCTGGCATCCAACATATACCTTAAATATTTAAACTCAGACACTTGTTCCAGCTGCTCACCATCTAACATAACTTCACACTGAGGACTGTCCTCACTCACAACCATAACCTTACTCTTATCTACGTTTACTTTCAAACCCCTCCTTTTACACACCGTGCCAAATCTCTCTACCAATTCTCAAACTCTCAGATTCGCCACACAAAAACCAAATCATCCGCATATATAGGTAGGGCACCCCCCCCTCATCTCCATTCTCCATCATTCTAACACCATTTCCTGTCCGCCCACCTTTAATTCTTTCATAACCCCATCCATATACAAATTGAATAACCAAGGAGACATAACACAACCCTGCCTCACTCCGCTATTAATACTAAACCAATCACTTTTGACACCATTTATTCTTACACACACACCTCAATCATGATACATTCTTTTGATTCCATTCAAAGCCTACCACCAACACTATATATCACTAACACCTGCCACTTAGAGCTTCCCTATTAACCTATCAATACCCCTGTTTGCTGCAAATCCATAAACTTAATACAATTTATTCTTCTTCTCCTCATTTTCTCTATCATTTTCTTCAATATAAAGATCTGATCCACACATCACCTCTTTCTCGCCTTTTTGTTCTTCACAATCAGTCAGCCAGTCACTCAGCGCACTTTGCTATAGATAAAAATACCAACATATTTCTTCCTATAACACTCAATAAACTAATTCCCTATAATTTCTACAGTTCCTTTATCTCCTTTACTATATAAGGGTACTATTTTCTCCTCCTTCATCCCTCGAACCTAGCACCTATAAGCGGCTTTATTACACAACTTCAAGATCCAATCAATCAAAAACTTGCCTCCGTTCTTGATCATTTCACCAGTAATTTCATCTATACCTGCAGATTTACCATTCTTCAACTTTCTCACTCTACCCATTACCTCTTCCTTACTAATAACCTCATCCCCAAAATACCTATTCCTTCTTGTACCATCAAACCCACACACACATTCACTATCACCTCTTCATTACTGCCAATATTATACAGATTTTGAAGTGTTCTTTTGCTCCCCTCACATCATTTCATCAGTTACAAAAAAACCATCCCTATTCATTGTTCTGAGCAGGTTCCTTATTCTAATTTTTAACCTTTGTGGCTTCTTCAGAAGAGCTTCTCTTCCCTTAGTAAGTTCACTGATCGTCCTTCCAAACTGTTCATTTACCTCTTCTTTTCTCTTACGTATGCATCTTTTAGCATTTCTTTTTTCCTCATTATATAATTCCAAGCATCTTTCTTTTGAAACTTCATCATTTGCTTTAAGTACATTCAACCACGCTTCTTTTTTACTTTTAACCGCTTGCATCACCTCTTCATTCCACCACTCACTGTTACCATTCTTACTTCCTACTTTAGCACACCCACATACTTCTTTTGCACTGCTAACAATTGCTTCCAGATTTATTTAGTTTCAGCTTGTTCACATTCAACTGATTTACTTGCGAGCGTTCTTACATACTTATCCTTATTACCTTGTTCACTAAACTTCTCACTCTTAATTTTACCTTCTTCCTTCCGTATCACCTTCCTCTCCATCCAAGTCCCCACTAACTTAATTTTACATAGAACAACATAATGATCCGATAATCCCATTCCTAAACCCCTCACTGATTTAACATCAACATATGCTTATCTCCTTCTTCGCAACCAACACGAAATCAATCCTACTTTTCATGATATCTCTACCTCGCCTTAACTCTGGTAGCACTTATGGATACTCTTGTGTTTAAAGAGAGTATTATTTCTCTCTCCTCACAGAAATCCATCACCTTCTACCTTTCTCATTTTCTCCACCCACCACAAACCACCTATTATACTATCTTTTTTTTATTATATATATATATATATATATATATATATATATATATATATATATATATATATATATATATATATATATATATATATATATATATATATATATATACTATTATATATATATCCTGGTATTAATAGTCAATATTTAGGCCTAAAAGGGGTATTGGTAATACTGTATAATTTAAAACATCTTTAATATACATAAAAAGAGGTAATTTAAAAAAACAAAAAAGCGTTTGTTTAAAAAGCCGTTTTTGCAAAAAAAAACAAATTAAAAAAAACGTTTTTACGACCCTATATATATATATATATATATATGTATATATATATATATATATATATATATATATATATATATATATATATATATATATATATATATATATATCAAGGAATCGACATCTCGATAGTTATCGGTATATGTCGATATATAAAAATCAGGCAAAAGAATGTTCAATTTTACCCCTATATATATATATATATATATATCTAATAATTTATAATAATATTAATAGATATGTATATATATATATATATATATATATATATATATATATATATATATATATATAATAATATAATAATAATAATATATAGATAGAGCTCCTATTCAGTATATATATGAATATATATATTTATATATATATATATATATATATATATATATATATATATATATATATATATATATATATATATATATATATTAGGGTTGGCCGACGCACCGGGTGCGGTGCTGCGGTGCGGTGCGGTGCGCATCAAAATTTCAGCGACCTGGTGCGGTGCGGTGCGGAGCACGAGAAAAATTAACGGTGCGGTGCGGTGCGGAGCGTGGTGCGGGCCTTTGGAACGCACCGCACCGCACCAGTTCCCCAACAAATTTCGAAAAATAAATAAAATTGAAAAAAGAAAAATTGACTTGGATATATATATATATATATATATATATATATATATATATATATATATATATATATATATATAAATATACTATATATATATATATATATATATATATATATATATATATATATAAGCGAACTTTCTGACACTTTAATCGGGCTAATTGGGATGCATTGCGTCGCTTTTTTTGCAAACTATCGCTGGAATGAATCATGTTTTGTTCCGGAGAACGCCTCTGCTTCTGCTGAAAAGGTAGGGGCTGTGATCACGGATGGGATGAACAGGTTCATTCCATCTTCCACTAAATCATTTCTCCTCTTAATCCATGGTTCGATGGCTCTTGTTCTCGTGCCATTCAGGAGCGTGACATTGCGTATAGGGCTTGGAAGAACTCTCGTTCTCCTAATTCTCTAACTAATTTTCGCTCTGCCCGGAATCGATGCAGGGATATTATTTGACTGGCCAAGCGTTCTTACACTAAAAGGAAGTGTGCTGCCCTTCTTGATTCTTCTTCTGATAAAAATTTCTGGCCTTTTGCCAAAAACATCTCCAATAACTTCTGTAAATCTGCCTTTTCCCCTCTTATCCGTTCTGATAGTTCTGTTGCTTGTTGAAAAGGCTAATCTCTTTGGTCTTCTTTTTTTATCTAATTCCACCCTGGACGATTCCGGCTCCCTCCTCCTGCTCCATCCCCTCTCAGGTGTCCAATGTCTCTACCTGTCATTACTCATGATTGGGTACATGAGATACTGAGATCAATGAACGTCCGGAAGGCCAGTGGCCCAGATGGCATTCCTTCTCGTGTTTTGAGGGAGTGTGCTTCTGAGCTGGCGCCTGTCCTCGTTCAACTCTACTCCCTGTGCCTCAATACTAATACTTTTACTCAATGCTGAGGCATGCTTTTATTAGGCTGTCCCAAAAGTTAGCCACTCTGATCCTTCTAACTATCGACCTTAACTTGTATTCTATCTAAAATCTTTGAAACTCTCCTTAACTCTCATTGCCTCGATCATATAGAATCTCATTCCCTTCTTTCAGATCGTCAGTATGGCTTTCAACGTTCCTATCTCACTGACCTATGGTCTTCTGCCCTTAAGGACCGTGGGGAGTCTTGTGTGGTAGCGCTTGACATATCTAAAGCTTTTGACAGGGTATGGCATGCGTCGCTACTCTCTAAGCTGCCTTCCTTTGGATTTCCTCCTTCGCTTTGCTTACTCTTGTCTAGTTTTCTTTCAGATCGTTAAATTTCAGCTCTTATTAATGGAGCAACCTCTTCCTCCTTTCTTATTAATTGTGGTGTTCCTCATTGTTCTGTTTTATCTCCAACTTTATTCCTACTTTTCATCAACGATCTTCTTAGCTGCACTTCTAACTCTGTTCACTCTTATGCTGATGACTCAACTCTCCACTCTTCCCTCGCTCAGATTGTGCTCCCTCTGTTTTGTATCTAGGTTTCCTCTCGTCTACAACTTTCTAGTTCAATTCTTGCAGTTGGGTGGAATTTCTCAGAAGTGAGTGCTGCCGTAAATCTTGTGAAGTTCAACTCTTTGAAAACTCAACTGTCACTCTCCACTCGGTAAATGTGAACTTCCCTATCCCCTTTGACGGCTCTAATGTCTTACCCGTAAACAACATAAACATTCTTGGACTAAACATAAATAGTGAATTGTCTTGGAAACCTCACATCACATCGGTTGCTAAAATGGCCTCAAAAAAGCTGGGAATTCTGTTCAGATTGCGTGAATTTTTTTCTTCTGCTCAGATACTCCAGTTATATAAAGGTCTTATTCGTCCCTGTATGGAATACTGTTCCCACATTTGGGGTGGATCCGGTTCCACCCTCCTTTTGGATATTGAAGCTAAGGCTAAGAGGCTTATAAATTGTCCCATACTTTCTGACTCCCTTGACCCTCTTTCTCTGCGTCGTGGCGTTGGTGTCCTATCTCTTTTCTACATAGGTATTACAACTGGCAGGTGCTCAATGACCACCTCTAGCATTCCTCCACCACTGCGTCGCCCTCGCAACACAAGAGGTGCCTTGTTCTCTCATGAAAATTGTGTGAATATTGGAGACTCAAGGATCACTCGTTGTGGTACCTCCTTCTTTCCAGCCACATCTGCTTTGTGGAACTTCTTGCCTTCTTCTATTTTCCCTGCAATATTCAATCTTCCTCTATTTAAGTCCCGCGTCTTAGCCCACCTGAGGAAATTGCCTTAGGCAAGGGACAGGGTGGGTTTACGTTCCATTTATTTCAATTTTTTTCTTTTTGTAATTTTTTTTATTTATTTATTTTTTTTTTCCCACTCCTTTTGAAAAGGGCTTTCTTCTCGTGAGGGTAGTATCATATAATATATATATATATATATATATATATATATATATATATATATATATATATATATATATATATATATATATATATATATATATATATATATATATATATATATATATATATATATTATATATATATATATATATATATATATATATATATATATATATATATATATATATATATATATATATATATATTTATTATAATTTTAATATATATATATATATATATATATGCCCCCTTCAGTAGGTGTATTAGCTACAGATTCATCAGAGTAAATAAGAGTATGAAATGCTGGTTTACAAAAGATTTTTTTTGAAGCAAGAAAACTAACGATTGTAGGATCATTTATGTTTTGTGCAAACACGCTTAGCACGTCTGATATTCATGTTCCAAGGTTTATCAGAATTAACAAGTGATAGGTAAACAGATAGTTTTCCATTTACGATGCTAATTTTCTCCATCATTAATGGTATAATAACAATTGTAACCAAACCATAAATTTAAAGGAGAAAAGATATCAATATCGTCTCTCTCATCATTTTTATTCCTTGACTGTCATTGTCTGAGGATATCAATACTCTCTTCAGAGTTATTACGAGAGGATGACAAACTAGTGTTTGCTGATTATCATAATGATATCTTCAACTGATTGGAGTACAATGATACAATTGGTTAGAATAAAATTGTCATGGAATGGGAAGACATTTATTTTATCATCAGAGCTACCATACTGGCAGAGAGATTCATTAAGTTCTTGCAACCTTAACATAATTTGCAGAGTAACGTCATGTATTACTGAAAGTTAGCGTACTTTAATTCTGGCCTGTATTTTCTTTAGTTCTTACTGAGCTTTAGTCGAATGATTAAAGTGTGCCGCAATTGACCTATATTTTGAGAGAACTTTCCTGACTGTTGTTTGAGATGTCACAACATTCTAATGTTGGTGGCTGACGGAGTTTGTGTTTTTCACTCAAAAAAGAAACAATTTTCTTTATATTGGCACCAGAATCTCTCATGACACAATGAACATCATTTGGGGATAGGTTCCATTTCGTCAACATTCCGTTAAATAAGCCATTGAGATATTCACCTGTATGACGTTCAGTGAAAGGTTCAGAGCAGGACACAAAATTTGGCCTTTGAAATAATTGTCCATGACTACTCAGAGAATACAAAAAAACTGCTGATTGAGTATCTGACCATTCGTCGGAGGAGAAAGCTAACTTGGGTGATTGTTTGATAGAGGTTATTAATTTCGAAACTTTAGTTTTAACACTGTCATACATTATCTTTCAAATAATATCTCCATAGTATTTTTTTTGAGTAGTGTGTTGAAGAGACCGATACTTTCGTTAGCCGTACAAAGCTAAGAATTTCATCATGAAACAGAAGATCATCCATTACTATAATTTCTGTAAATTTACTATATCCATCCTTTATGATTTTTCGTTTCAGTGTCTCATATATTTGTATTTTTATATTAGTTTCAAGAGTAATCTGCTTCGTTCTTAAACTTGGAATTGGAGATCCTTTACTCTTTTACTCATTTTCCTTTCTACATTTTCCTTGTGTTAGCTGCTTAGATAGTTCTTAACCCAGATATCATTCTTCAATTCCGAGAATAATTACGATTGCAAAGTGTACAGTTTGTGAAAATGCTGGAAAACATGTCAAATAAGTCCAAGCCACACTGGATAAGGATGTCATAACGGAATTGCTTCATCAGTTGATTTCGAACAAAAAGGCCAATCTCTTTGGTTTCCTATTTTCCTCTAACTCAGCCTGGGCGATTCTGGCATTCCTCCTCCTCCACCTTCTCTCAGGGATGTCCTATGTCTTTACCTGTGATTACATTTGATCGAGGTGCATGGGCTCCTGGGAATCTATAACGTTAGGAAGGTGGGGGCCCGGATAGCATTCCTTCCTGAGAAGTGTGCTTCCGAACTGTCCCCCTCCCTGGATTTCAACTATATTCTCTACGTCTCAATACTAACACTTTCCTCAGTGTTGGAAATACGTACATAAGCCAACTATTCCGAAAAAGACGCTCTGGTCTTCTATCTATCGCCCTATAGCTCTCACTTGTATTCTATCTAAGATCTTTGAAACCCTTCTCAACTCTCATTTCTTAGATCATCTGGAATCTCAGTCACTCATTCAGATCGCCAGTACGGCTTTGGCGTTAGTCTGCGATATACTTACCTATTTAACCGATTTATGGTTTTCACTCAGGAACTACGGGAGACTTGCGTGGCGCTTGACATATCAAAGCATTTGACCGGGTATGGCACGCGTCACTGCTCGCCAAGCTCCCGGGTTTCCTACTTCTCTTTGCTTACTTATGTCCAGCTTTCTTTCAAACTCGCTCAATATCATTTGTGGTTGATGGAAGTGACTTCTTCTCTGTCAATGGTGAAGTGTTCCTCAGGGTTCTGTCTTATCTCCTACTTTATTCTTACTTTTCATTAATGATCTTCTCACCTGCACATCTAACTCTATCCACTCGTATGCCGATGACTCAACCCTTCATTCTTCAACTCATTTCAATTCTGCTCCCTCTTTTACTTCTAGAATTGCCTCTCGTCTTAATCTTTCCGATTCTATTCTCGCTGATCTGGATAGAATTTCTTTTGGTCGTCTCAACCTTGTGAAATTCAATTCTTTAAAAACTCAACTTCTACAAATCTCCTCTCTAAAACACCTTTCCTATCTCTTTCGACGGTTCTCTCGTCTCTCCTGTTGACAATATAAACATCTTTTGGCCTTAACATAAACAAAAAAATGAATTGGAAACCTCACATCACAACGGTTGCTAGGGCGGCCTTAAAGAAACTGGGAGTTTTGCGAGATTTTTTTTCCTCTTCTCAGTTACTCCACCTATACAAGGTCTCATCCGCTCTTGTATCTGTTCTCATATCTGGAGGGCTCTGGTTTCACCCGGCTTTTGGACAGGGTCGAGTCAAAAGCCAAAAGGCTTATAAACTGTTCTGTACTTTCCAGTTCACTTGACCCTCTATCTTTGCGGCGCGATGTTGGTACTTTATCTCTTTTCTATAGGTACCACAGCGGCAGGTGTTCGAGGGAATAACCACTCGCTGATACCACCACCTTTGCGACGCCCTCGTAGTTCAAGGGGTGCTGTGTCTGCGCACGAGTTATCTGTGGATATTGGTAACTCCAGGCTAGTTCGCTGCGGTGCTTCCTTCTTTCCTGCCACCTCTGTTCTGTGGAATTCTCTTCCATCTTCTGTGTTTCCTGCTGAATTTAATCTCCCTCACTTTAAAGCCTGCGTCTGTGCTCATCTGCGTAATTTACGCTAGCGGATAAAATTTTAGCGTGCAACACCCCCTCCCTGAATAGGGCTCTGCCCGTGAGTGGTGGTGACAACTGTATAAAAAAAAAAGTACGAGCCTACCAATAATTAATATTGCTAGATTTCGATTGTGACTCAAATTACTGTCACTACCTTGAGACGGCATTAGTCAACTCATTCTAATCAATTTCTCACAAAAGTTGCTAAATTTTCTAACAAGTCCCATCAGAACAATTTCTATTCACATTCCGAGTGTCCGCGTGCGAATGCAAATAATTTATTTTTAATATTTGCGAAAGTCAATGCGAATATTTAAAAACACCCGAATATATATATATATATATATATATATATATATATATATATATTATATATTTCTCTCTATATATATATATATACTTTATATATATATATATATATATATATATATATATATATATATATATATATATATATATATATATTTATTGCACCTTTAAAAAAAAAAAAATCGGCTGGAATCTGTATTGTAAAAATAATTTTAACTTCATTCTTGTGATTTACAAAATTAGTTATCGTACAGCACGAAAAATGTTTATAATATATGGCAGTAATAGTTGCAATTGGTGCCTATAATATTGATATTTGTTTTTTCCATATATTCACACTCTTCAAACACAGAAAATTTATTAACATTATGATAACTGTGGTAAAGAGAACCAAAAGAAAACTGGCCCAGCTCCGAAGCATACTCCTTGAAACAACGAGTTGTATGCCTTCTGAGCAGCATTTCAAAACTCGATTACATAGGCTATAATTAATATCAGGCTATAGAATACTTAGGGTTACATAGGCTATGATATAACAAATTTAACCGAACAATAAATTTAGAGGAGGAAAAATTTTTTTAAGACAGAATGAACCTGCTCATCCCATCGACGATAACAGCAACCTTACCATCTTTTCGGAAGTCACCGTAGCGTTCTTAGTGTAAAAGTTTTAGTCATTCCCAGGGTAGTTAGCGTGGAAACTACTCTGAGTTCTTACGCTAGACAGATTAAAGTGCAAAAAGATGTCTTTAATAAAGTTTGAACTACAGGTGAGAAAGTATTAATATAATTTAAAAACTAAATGTAGGATTAGAGCCAGAGTTACTCAGATATCACTATAGCGTATAAATTCACGTATATACAGAAAAACACTAGGGGTGAAAAAAAACACGAGTGTTTAAAAAAATTTATGACGTATATATATATATATATATATATATATATATATATATATATATATATATATATATATATATATATATATATATATTCTTATATATATATATATATATATATATATATATATATATATAAATATAATCGATATATCTAGTACTGAATGGGACCACATGGCATTCCGCTGGGGTGCTCCTGAGTTACAGGAGCAACCAACCAAAGTCAATCCACGTGGGCACAACAACAGTTGCGACAAATTAATCTGATAATAAGACAGCAAAAACGGCATCTGGGTGAAAGCGTCCAAGCATCACCAGCGTACCGTTGGACAGTGTACTGAAAGGCTCTACCACTAGAAGGGTTCACGGCGGTCCAAAAATGAATGCATCTCGGACCAGTTTTCAAGTCTCCTGCTTCGATATCAATGCTTTGAAAGTCGAGACTTATTAGAATCCATAGAAGGGTGCTAAAGCCCTACTACAGGACCACATGGCCTTCGGCTGGGGTGCTCCTGGGTTACAGGAGCAACCAACCAAAGTCAATAGCGCCAACATGGGCTGGCATTGATTTGACAAATTAATCACAATAATAAAACGAGAAGAAAAAATTTCTCTGCGACGGGAGTCGTGTTGTGCTATTGTGCATTAATTAGCCATAACTGTTGTTATGCCAGCTGGCGTTAACGACTGGTGGTACTCCTGTAACAGGAGCACCCAGCGAATGTGGCTAATAGGTGTTCAAGCACCCTTCTATGTTTAATAAGTTCAGGGTTCAGCCAAATGATATGCTCGGCAAAATATTTGAAAACTGGTTTGAGATGCCTTCTTTCTTTGAGGAGCGGATCGATCTGAGTGATTGAGCCTCCTGTACATTGTCTAATGGCGACGCTGTTGGCGATGGTTCGATTCCAGTTTCTTCATCTTATATTATATAATATATATATATATATATATATATATATATATATATATATATATTTATCGATTAATAACACATAATATATATATATATATATATATATATCAAGGAAATATATACATAGGGTAGATGATTGTAAGCTCCTACTACAATATTTTTAGTCTTTTAATAAATAGATTTTAAATGGTAGAGTTAAATAAATTATAACATTTATCTGAAACTCAAAAACTTATTTATAAAAATAGAATTTAAAAGAAAAGCAACTACTTTAGTAATAACAATTATAATAATTAAATTCATTTGAAAATTTGCCTTCCAACTCTGTTCAGAGTAATATTCTAAGCTATGGGCGTACATAGATCTTCATATTTCATATAATAATATATAGGACTAGGCCAAGCGTCATACCTTGCTGTACGAGGGAAAAATACGAAAATTCGCGGGTACGAAATTTTCGTTCACCCAGTGAAATCGCATGAATAAATTTGAAAAAAAGAATTTTGAATATCTCTCTCTCTCTCTCTCTCTCTCTCTCTCTATATATATATATATATATATATATATATATATATATATATATATATATATATATATATATATATATATATATATATATTTTTTATGTATAATATATGTATATAACAAAGACATACTCTTCAACTATATATATATATATATATATATATATATATATATATATATATATATATATATATATTATATTTCTTTTATGTGTCAAAAGCATGGCAACAACAGTTTTTAGTTTGAAATCCTTGCATTTTGTAAAGTGTTTGGTTATTAAATAATAATTCTTTATTACATTACTTAAGTGATATTTACCTTTATATAATTAAAATAATTAAAATAGTGCATAATGGAAGTAAGTGTAGATTTTATATTGAAAAATAGCATTAAAAGCTTATCTAAGGAACAACAACTTAATTTTAAAAAATCTGGAAGGCCTACATTTCTTAATTTCCAAATAACATCCAAAGGCAATAATGTTATATATATATATATATATATATATATATATATATATATATATATATATATATAATATATATATATATATATATATATATATATATATATATATATATATATATATATAATTATATATATATATATATATATATATATATATATATATATATATATATAATATATATATATATATATATATATATATATATATATATATATATATATATATATATATATATATATATTTTAATATAGCTATACTATATATATATATATGTATATATATAATAATAATAATAATAATTTCTATATATATATATAATATATATATATATATATATATATATATATATATATAAATATAACCGAATATATATATATATCATATATGTGGAAATCATAAGATAGGCTTCTGTCTGAGTGTGATGTTCAAGTGCGTGCGTTTATATATATATATATATATATATATATATATATATATATATATATATATATATATATATATATATATATATATATATATATATATATATATATATATATAAAAAAAGAAATACAAACTTTAAAAATTACAATATTAGCATAAATATGTTGGAGGGAGGTGGAGAAGAAAGAATAGCACTGGAATTGTTTAAGGTGGAATTAGAAGTAAATGTTTGAGCAAAGAGTTCAACTTTAGTAGAAGGTTAAATGGCATTTGTGCTGTCGATACTAAAGGAGGGCAAGAGGAAGAAGCAAATCTAAGAGTTAACATATTTTTGAAAAGTGTCAGAAAGGACGTGAGGAAGAGGAGCCAGTAAGATTATTGCATTTGCTACTGAGAAAAGAATTTTTTAGGTGTCATGAGAATAAATTTTGCACGATTTTGGGATGAAACATGTTGCAAAGGTTTCTGTAATTTGAAGGCAGCGTCCCTGTGGCTAATAGCACTAGAACAAGCAGAGCTAAACCAAGGTTTTCTAGGTTTAGTTGAAGGTAAAGATCATAGGGTGCACGACTCCATGCCAGAGAGAATTAGTTCGCACTTTGCACACTCCGAGGGACCCTTTCCACGGAAGCTGTAGTCATTCCATGGGAAATCAAAGAAGCTGTCGTACTATTTGCAGCATCGAAGTCCCAAAAACGTTTTCTCGCAGTAGGTGGGGTCTTTCCTGCAAAAGACTTGGAGAGATAGAACAGAAAACAGATATGAGAGTGATCGGAGGAACCCAGAGGAGGAAAGAATTTAACAGAATAAGAAGAAGGATTAGAGATTAGGAAAAGGTTTAGAATGTTGGATTCATCTCAAAGATGATAAGAGGGTAGGGAGCTGCACTAACTCCTCGAAGTCATTATGGACTGAAAAGTGGTAGCAAGTTCACCAATTGTATCTTGAGATTTAGAGGAAAGCCATTGGCCGAGGTGAACGTTGAAATCATCAAGAATGATGATTTCAGAGAAATGTGAAGAGAGAGAATGTGTTCTAATTTGGAGCCTAAGTAGTCGAAGAATTTAGGATAGTCAGTTGAGTTAGGAGACAAATATACAGAACAGATGAAATTAGTGGTAGATTGACAGGCTAGCTTGAGCCATTAGCTAGAATATTTGGAAAACTCCAAATCAATGACACGGGAACAAACATCTTTGCACACATTGGCACAACAACGGCCTTTGGCTGAAAATTGAAGTAAGAGATAGTAGAAGTCAACACAGTAGAGTTTGAAGTCAGAAAGCTCGAACACCTAAGTTTCGGTTAAGAATCAAAGACACGGGAACAAACAACAGCATTGTAAACATTGACAACTGCCTTGTTTGAAAATTGAAGAAAGTAAAGTCAACAGGTAGATATTGAGTATTCAGACGCTCAAAAACCTAAGTTTTGGTTAAGAATAAGAGATGAAGTTTAGAGGAGAAGGTGATGTTCAACAAGTTGAGTGTAAAACCGAGAAGGTTACACAAATTTATGAAGAAAGGAGACCGTACATCAAAACAGGCATGCAATTCCGTGACGGCACCAACTTCATCACCGGAGGCTGTCAATGGCCTTTAATGGTGATGAGAGTAGGGTAGATAAGGGGTTATT